>ML788713.1:362296-410151 GCA_009831015.1 Picea engelmannii
GAGCAAGGAATTGAGAGTGGGGGAGATGTTGAGGGAGGCTCTTAGGCCCTAATAGTCATCACATATATGTTATTAGACATTAGACTACATGATAATATATAATAAGTGGATAAAGCTAAGTAAATGTTTGTAACTAGTGGTAAATGTAACTAAAGAAATGATTAGTTGGAGCGGGTGCAACCGCTCCAACCATTCATCTATTATATAAATAACCCTAAATACCTTCCCTAAATTATCTTTTCTTGTTGGGTTATGTGTGTGTGTTCTTGATATATTTCGCAATGTAGTCTCTCTTGGGTATTTGCCTCATTTGTCTGGTGTAATGGATAGTGGATATTTGTTAGTTTCGATGTTCTTCAAAATAATAATCAAGAATGAAAATATAAAGAAATAATTAGAACCATATCTAGGAATTCACCATTTAACCATGAATTCAACTACAAGAAGAAGTTTAAATACGTAGAAGAGCTTCCACTAACTCACACATAGATTTATTTCACAAACACAAAGAAATATCAAAACCATTCAAGGAATAACGGACACCATATTTACCCTGGAAACTCAAATGGGAAAACGAGATTCCAATGGTTGCTCATCTTTCATTTTGACAATATTTGGTTACAGTGCAATTCATGGCTCTTTGTGCATACTCCCCTCCTTGGCCAAAAGACCCTTTGAGAGTGAAAGTACAAAAATAAATAGGGAGAGTTGGGGTAGTGGAAAGGCCAACAATCCAAACCTTTCATTTCCCATTCCCCAGTCTTTTCTCTCCTATTATTATTTTTCTTTTTCCATTTATTTCTCTCTTTTGTCTCATTTACTTTTACATTTTCATTGTCTTTAATAAGTTATCTAACTTTTATTTATTTCCTACTTACACTTGAAGGTATTGAGTCTTACAACCATTTTCTTTTTCAAATCCATTTCAAAACAATCCCCAATAATCCATGGAATGATTTACTAAGAGGTTTCCATTAATTAAGATGTGAAATCTGGAACCAAGATTTATGTAGGTGTACCATTTTTTCCTAGCTATTCTCTGAGTTTTTATGATTGCAATTCTTGATATTACTCTCTTGAATGATTTGGAAGGATTATTTAATGCATAACCCTTGCCTTATTCAACCCTCAAAGAATGCTTTTCTTTAAAATACCTCTGTAGCTTGAGGTTTCATGTAGAGCATTTGCTTAAATGCTTCAATGATTTATTTTTTTGTGATTTTGGGAATGCATGTGAAGTTAGCATACAATGATTTGTTTGTATCTCAAAATATGATATTTGGGTCAACGTGATTTTTGGTATAGGGAAGCCTTACATCAAGATAGATGCACCCACAAAAAATCTCACATATCCATGTCGTATTGTAAGAGATATAGGTTATTTATCAGAGCTGTAATAGTTGTTGCATATGACATGTAGTTGTTGTATACAATGATTTGTCTATAACTCAAAATATGTGATACGGGTCAATGTGAATTTTAGTAGAGGAAAGCATTACATTGGGATAGACATACCCACCAAAAATATCAAATACATAGATCGTACTTTAAGATATTTATGTTATTTATCAAAGTTGTAGCATTTGCTATAGATCACCTATAATAGTTTCCACATATCACTTGTAATTATTGTTTTGAAATTGCAGTGGTTGCAAATCCCCTATTGCAGCTACTATGTATTGTTGTAGCTTATGTTTTGAATTCATGGAGGTTGTAGATATGTTATAGCTATGGCTATGGAACCATCCAAGATCTAGAGTCTAAATATGAAGATATTAAGCCTTAATATTTAGTATTGTCATCCTTGAAAGTGAATAAGCCCTCCAATTAGAAGATTCTATGTGATTGTTGAGGTAAGTCCATTTGATTAACTTCAAAGATGGGTTTAATATGTGAAATAAATGAATATACATATGGTGATTTGGAATGTCATTGATTAATAATTGTTATAATACTATATATGGTGCATGTGGAACATTTTTGAATGTTATTTTGTAATTGAATTGAATTCTTGAAACTTGACTTGTGTTGATTAGTGTGTTCTAATGCGAAAGTATGTCATTATATTTTAGAGGAAGTATTTTGGAAGTGGTCTCATATTGTGGATTTTTTTTTTACATATTATTTCCATCATTGAATTATTAGATCAACAAACCCTTATTTGATGTTTGTACAGAGGTGTTGATGTTTAGATATGTTAAGGTCCAAACAACAACCTCACAAGGATAAAATATCCCCCTGCGTTTTTATAGAGGTGGTACTCCTTTGTATTTTCTTAAAGATAAATCCTGAATATATTCGGACCAAAATATCAAAAGGGGAGAATACTAAATAGTAAACTCCAATCTTTGGTTTTTTGGCACATGGTTTTTGTCGATGGTTTTCTAATTCTAGTTAAGGAATTAGGGTTATTGACTAATCTGGGTCAATGAATTAGGGGTTTGGATGTCACAGGATCCTATATGTATATTGTATTGTACACAATGAAGAATATGATGAATAGAGGATTAGAGGTGCGTCTCTAAACAGGTTGTTGGTTTTCTCAATTTGGGTTTCCAGGGTAAAAATCTCTGTGTAATGTGTGTGTGTGTGTGCCATTGTATCTTTTCTATTTTATTAAGAATTTGTTTGCAGTAATTATTTGTATAAGATTAAAATCTACATTTGTTATTAGATAAATTATTGGCTTAAGGGGAATGCCTTTGTGGCTAATGGTTTGGCTCGAGTCTATGATATGGCTTGTTACAGTGGGAGATCTATGGTCTTGATTCTTTAGGTGAAAATAAATGGCAAGTAGTTTGAAAATAGAGATCGAGAATTTTAATGGGAAAAGTTTTGAGTTGTGGAAGCTCAAGATGGAATATTTGTTGGTAGACAAAGATCAGTGGATTGCGGTGGATCCAGGTACTGCACCAACAGGAACGTTAGTAGAGGACTGAAAAAAGTTGGATCGAAAGGTGAAGAGCACAATCCGGTTGTGTCTCTTAGATTCAGTATTGTTGAATGTGTGAGAGGAAGCTACAGCCAAGTAATTATGGGATAAGTTGGGGACTTTGTATTAGTCAAAGTCCCTGGTAAACAAATTGTTCCTACAAAATAAGTTGTATAACCTAAGGATGAAAGACAGATACTCGGTGACAGAGTGATCTGGATTATTTTCGGCATGAAAATGAGAGCGGAGATATAATAAAGAAATGTACAGAGATATCGTAGATATCCAATAATATAACATAAATGTATCATAGATGCAACCACAAACACAGAGATACAGTAATACATGATTTCTATTAATGAAATAAATGTACAGAGACTGTAAAAATACAGAGTGAAAGACTCGCTAGAATGGTGGCAGCTTATCTTTGAGAAGAGATGTGACGACTACTCGCATTCGCAAGAAGATCATTACAATGAGGCTCTGAAGGCCTTTTTACAATAAACCAGAATGATAAAAACCCTAGACATCCAAAACCCTAACCCTAGGAGATGAAGCACCAAAAGTCATGTGGGCCCCGTTTGGGTAAGTTAGTATATCAACTTCTCGGGGTCGTAACTTTTGCATACGATCTTCGTTTTAGGCATGTGATAGCCCATTGGAAAGGTATCATCGAGGAGATTTATTTTGGGGGATCAATAATTCCTTTGGCTATAATTGGGAAGCTCGATCTCGAAAAACCTTCATTTAGGCCCTCAAAATAGCCCCGAAAGTTAAAACTGCTAAAAATAGTTAATTACCAAAAAATTGTTTTGAGCCAGTTGGAAAAGGTGGGTGGCCACCGATATCCACCTGGATCAATCCTCCCTCCTTAGGGAGAAATGGTCTCCATTGCGTTGAGTTCTTGAGGGAGAGGGAAAAGCGTTTGTTGAATCTGCATCTTGGTGAGTTGCTTGCCTTGTTGGAGATGTCACACTGCTCAGTTTGTGGAAGTCTGTCACGAACCTGTTGAGGCTAAGGTTGTTCAACAAGTCAAGCTACATGAGAGGACGGTGTGCAGAAGGAAAATTTGTGATTTGTTGCAACCTTTTCGACCTGCTTTTGTTGGATAGAAGGTGCTTGGGGTGAGGTTGTAGTGGTTGCAGTGTCCTTATGTTCCCCTTTTGAACAGATTGTGAAGAAGTTGAATTTTGCAGTATGAGATACTACCTTGCATCACTGTTTAGGTGGAACAATAGTCAAAACTACCTCTGTTATTCTATAGAGATGACCCCCCAAAGTAACAATGACACTACGGGGTCGATACTCATAAATAGCATGGGGCTTCCACATATATAGCTGGCCCAAGAGAACATCACAGACATCCAATGGGGCAACATCACATAATAACTCATCCCTGAAGGATTGATGTCGTATGACAATCGACACTGCTGGATGACATGGAGATCTCATCCTTGGCGAAGCCACCTGATGTTGTATGGTTGTGGGTGTGGTGTTGTCGACAACCCCAACTGTTTGACAACCTCTGCTGAGATGAGATTCTTCTGGCTTCCGCTATCAACAATAAAATGTAGTGGGGTCCCCTTCACCCACATCTGTGAATGAAAAAGGTGCTTCCACTCTTTAGGATCTATTGGTTCTTCTAGTTGAATTGTTGCAGTCATGACAATAGCAGTGGGGTCTGCGTCAATGATCTGTCCTTTACCAGTATTTTCAGAATCAGATTTTGAATCAGGGTTCAGCTCCTTGTCTTTGATCTCGGCCACCATTGACTGTTTTGAGCGACATTCATCAGTGTTGTGCCAGGGGATTTTGTGGAAATCGCACCATTTCTCGGTGTCCCTCTTTGTCTTCCCATGACCCTTCTTTTCCTGTGGCTTGGACTAGTTTTCGAGAGACTGTTTGTTAGGGTTGTCTTTGTCATACTTTGGTTGTTGCGGATTTGCAGACCTAAACTCCCATTTTTTTTGGTGCTTAAATTTTTGCTCAATTTTAATAGCATATCGATAAGCAGCACTGAGTGATGAGATATCCAAAAAATCCATTTTAGTTTGGATGTATCTGTGTAGAGCCCCACGGTATTTCAGAACCAAATGTCATTTAGAGTCTTTGATACCCATCCTGGTGCGCAATGTATGGAAGGTATTGGTGAACTCTTGAACTGCTTGGACCCTCTCTAGCCGTAGTGTGGTCCATCTCATGTATTGGTCCTCATAGTTGCCAACAGGGTAATACTTTTCCTTTACCGCATCCACAAAAAAATCCCAAGTGGGCTCGGCCCCATATATTCCAGACTCCTCTGTGGAACTTTGCTCCCAGTAAGTTTCCCACCAATGTTTGACATGAGGGAGATCTTTAAGGAGTGAGAAGGTGATCTTTTCTCTGTCGAAAAAATTGTGAACAGAGAAATAACCTTCTAGAAGATTTAACCATTTGTCTAGGGCTTTTGCATCTATCTATCCTTCAAATACAAGAATATCAAAATTAACTTGTACCTTGAAATGTGAGGTGCTTCCAAAGTGGTCGCTTGATGAATATGTGACTGTTTCTATCGACAGGCGTTGAAGGATGTGGGAAAAATTCTCCATCATTTCGTCCCTCTGTTGTGTGAGAGCTTGCTCAAGCAACATACTGATAGGATCGTCTGCTCCATCGTTTTTATTTTCTTCCACCATTGAGGGTTTCTTGGGTGTACGAGAGCGATTTTCCTTAAGAGAGACAAGCTTGAGACCCAACTTGCTATACTCGGACCTCGTCGGGGACATGCACTGAAAAATGATCAAGAGCAGCCTGCTCTGATACCTTTGATCCGGATTATTTTCGGCACGAAATGAGAGCGGAGATATAATAAAGAAATGTATAGAGATATCGCAGATATCAAACAATATAACATAAATGTATCAGAGATGCAACCATAAACACGGAGATACAATAATACACTATTTCTATTAATGAAAGAAATGTACGGAGACTGTAAAAATACAGAGTGAAAGACTCGCTAGAATGGTGGCAGCTTATCTCTGAGAAGAGATGTGACGGCTACTCGCATTCGCAAGAAGATCATTACAATGAGGCTCTGAAGGCCTTTTTACAANACCCTAGACATCCAAAAACCTAACCCTAGGAGATGAAGTGCCAAAAGTCATGTGGGCCCCGTTTGGGTAAGTTAGTACATCAACTTCCCGGGGTCGTAACTTTTGCATACGATCTCCGTTTTAGGCGTACGATAGCATGTTGGAAAGGTATTGTCGGAAAAATTAATTTTGGGGGCTCAATCATACCTTTAGCTATCATTAAGAAGCTCGATCTCGAAAAACCTTCATTTAGGCCCTCAAAATAGCCCCGGAAGTTAAAATTGCTAAAAATAGTAAATTGCCAAAATTGCCAAAAAAATGTTTTGAGCCAGTTGGAAAAGGTGGGTGGCCACCGATATCCACCTGGATCAATCCTCCCTCCTTAGGAAGCAATGGTCTCCATTGCGTTGAGTTCCCGGGGGAGAGGGAAAAGCATTTGTTGAATCTGCATTTTGGTGAGCTGCTTGCCTTGTTGGAGACGTCGCGCTGCTCAGTTTGTGCAAGTCTGTCACAAACTTGTTGAGGTTGAGGTTGTTCAACAAGTCAAGATACATGAGAGGACAGTGTGTAGAAGGAACCTTTGCACTTTTCTGCAACCTTGTCAAACTGCATCTGTTGGATAGAAGGTGCTTGGGGTGAGGCTGTAGTGGTTGCAGTGTCCTTTTGTTCCCCTTTTGAACAGATTGTGAAGAAGATGAATTTTGAAGTATGAGATACTACCTTGTGGCACTGTTTAGGTTGAACAATAGTTGAAACTACCTCTGGTATTCTGTAGAGATGACCCCCCAAAGAAACAATGACACTACGGGGTCGAGACTCATAAATAGCATGGTGCTTCCACATATATGGTTGGCCCAAGAGAACATCAAAGACATCCAATGGGGAAACATCACATAACACCTCATCCCTAAAGGGCTTGATGACGTATGACAATCGACACTGTTGGCTGACACGGAGATCTCGTCCTTGGCGAAGCCACCCGATGTTGTATGGTTGTGGGTGTGGTGTTGTCAACAATCCTAATTGTTTAACAACCTCTGCTGAGATGAGGTTCTTCTGGCTTCCGCTATCAACAATAAAATGCAGTGGGGTCCCCTTCACCCACATCTGTGAATGAAAAAGGTGCTTCCCCTCTTTAGGATCTGTTGGTTCTTCTGGTTGAATTGTTGCGTTCGCGACAATAGCAATGGGGTCTACATCAATGATCTGTCCTTTACCAGTATTTTCATAATCAGATTCTGAATCAGGGTTCGGCTCCTTGTCTTTGATCTCGGCCACCAATGACTATTTTGAGAGACATTCATCAATGTTGTGCCAGGGGATTTTGTGGAAATCGCACCATTTCCCAGTGTCCTTCTTTGTCTTCTCGTGACCCTTATTTTCCTGTGGCTTGGACTGGTTTTTGGGAGACTGTTTGTTAGGGCCGTCTTTTTCATACATTGGTTGTTGCGGATTTGTAGACCCAAACTCTTGTTTGTTCTAGTGCTTAAATTTCTTCTCGATTTTAACAGCATATCGATAAGAAGCACCGAGTAATGAGATATCCAAAAAATCCATTTCAGTTTGGATGTATCTGTGTAGAGCCCCACAGTATTTCAGAACCAAATGTTGTTTGAAGTCTTTGATACCCATCTTGGTGCGCAAGGTATGGAAGGTATTGGTGAACTCATGAACTGCTTGGCCCCTCTCTTGCCGCAGTGTGGTCCATCTCATGTATTGGTCCTCATAGTTGCCAACAGGGTAATATTGTTCCTTTACCACATCCACACAAAAAATCCCAAGTGGGCTTGGCCCCATATATTCCAGACTCCTCTATGGAACTTTGCTCCCAGTAAGTTTCCCACCAATGTTTGACATGAGGGAGAGATTTAAGGAGTGCGAAGGTGATCTTTTCTCTGTCGGAAAATTTTTGAATAGAGAAATAACCTTCTAGCAGATTTAACCATTTGTCTAGGGCCTCTGCATCTATATATCCTTCAAATATAGGAATATCAAAATTAACTTGTACCTTGAAAGGTGAGGTGCTTCCAAAGTGGTCGCTTGATGAAGATGTGTCTGTTGCTATCGGCAGGCGTTGAAGGATGTGGGAAAAATTCTCCATCATTTCATCCCTTTGTCGCGTGAGAGCTTGCTCAAGCAACATACTGATAGGATCATCTGCTCCATCGTTTTTATTTTCTTCCACCATTGAGGGTTTCTTGGGTGTGTGAGAGTGATTGTCCTCAATAGATACAAGCTCGAGACCCAACTTGCTATACTCGGACCTCGTCGGGGACATGCACTGAAAAACGATCAAGAGCAGCCTGCTCTGATACCTCTGATCCGAATTCTTTTCGGCACAAAATGAGAGCGGAGATATAATAAAGAAATGTACAGAGATATCATAGATATCCAATAATATAACATAAATGTATCAAAGATGAAACCATAAACACAGAGATACAGTAATACATGATTTCTATTAATGAAATAAATGTATAGAGACTGTAAAAATACAGAGTGAAAGACTCGCTAGAATGGTGGCAGCTTATCTCTGAGAAGAGTTGTGATGGCTACTCGCATTCGCAAGAAGATCATTACAATGAGGCTCTGAAGGCCTTTTTATAATAAACCGAAATGCCAAAAACCCTAGACATCCAAAAACCTAACCCTAGGAGATGAAGCACCAAAAGTCATGTGGGCCCCGTTTGGGTAAGTTAGTACATCAACTTCCTAGGGTCGTAACTTTTGCATACGATCTTGTTTTAGGCGTATGATAGCTTGTTGGAAAGGTATCGCCGAGGACATTAATTTTGGGGGCTCAATCATACCTTTTAGCTATTGTTGAGAATCTCGATCTCGAAAAACCTTCATTTAGGCCCTCAAAATAGCCCCGGAAGTTAAAACTACTAAAAATAGTAAATTGCCAAAATTGCCAAAAAAATTGTTTTGAGCTAGTTGGAAAAGCTGGGTGGCCACTGATATCCACCTGGATCACAGAGAATTTAAATTCCTTCAATAATGTGGTAATTCGATTATTATCTGTTGATATTAAAATTTCAGATGAAGATAAGTGTATCAGTTTATTGTGCTCTTTACCAGACTCGTGGGATAGTCTAGTTGTGGCCATAGGTAGTAATACAACTAATTTAAGTTTTGATGATGTGGTCTCATCCTTGTTGTCATAGGAGATGAGGCGGAAGAACATGGAAAGATAGAGCACGTATGCATTATTTGTAAGTGGACACTCCCAGGAAATAAATAGATCTAAGTCCTCAAGTGGGACATCTAAATCTAATGGTATATCTAAATCTCCTTTGTGAAGGTATGTTGGAGATTTGGAAAATAAGGTCACTACAAGAAGCAATGTAGATCCAAAAGTGTAGAGAGAGGAATGGGATCAGAAGATGCTCCTTCTACAGAAGAAAAAACCTCCTCTAAAGGAGGGGATGTGTATTAGAATTCTTCAAGCACACATGCAGATCATGAGGCATGGATGGTTGAATCAGGTGCATCCTTTCATATGAATCCCCACATGGAGTGGTTCTATGAATATGAAAGGTATGATGGAGGTGATGTTTTCCTAGGTGATGACTCAACAACCAAAATTATAGGAAAATGAAAAGTCAAGTAGAAGCTTATGGTTGGAAGGATTAGAACATTGCCTGGTGTTCTACACATCCCAGGTTTGGCCAGAAAATTGATTTATGTAAGCAAAATTGATGATGCAAGGGTAAAAACAGTGTTTGAGAAAGAAACCTACAAGATGGTTTGAGGAGAAATGAATTTGTTGAAGGGAATTCGGATTGGAACTTTTTATAAGTTGCAGGGAAGCACTATAAATGATGGGTGCAATAGTTCCATTGTTCTTCAGATTGGATCCAAAGAAAAAAAAACTCTTGTAGTCTCTGGAGAAAAGACTTTGTTGTGGCATCAAACACTGGGGCATATCAGAGAGAAGGGATTTCGACTACTACATGGTAAAGGTATGGTTAAAGTTATGTCTAACTACTATTTGGGTTTTGATTTCTATGAGCATTGTGTATATGGGAAGCAAAACCAGGTAAGATTCCCTTCCGGTGCAACGAGGGTAGAGGGAATTTTAAAATTAGTGCACAGTGATGTGTTTGAACCAATGTCAGTTCCATCATTGGGAAAACTTGTGTACTATGTATCATTTATAAATGACTTTCTGAGGAATACAAGGTTATATTTCCTTAGGAAGAAATCTGAAGTCTTTGACAGGTTTAAATATTTTAAGGCTCTTGTGGAATATCAAACAGAGAAAATAATTAAAAAGTTAAGAACGGATAATGGTGGAGAGTTCTACGAAAATGAATTCAAATATTTTTGTAAGAAGTTTGGTATAGCAGGGTAGAAGACTACTCCATATACACCTTAGCAAAATCAAGTTGCAGAAAGGATGAGCATGACATTGATGGAAAAAGCAAGGTGCATGCTCAGTGGTGTCGAGTTAGGACAAGAATTATGGGTAGAGGTAGTGGGTATTACAAGTTACCTGGTCAATCGATCACCCTCATCATCATTGGATGACAAGACTCCACACAAGGTATGAACTGGTAAGAAAACCTCTCGTACACAACTCAAAGTATTTGGTTGTGAGGCTTATGGTCACGTTCCAAAGGAAAACATGAGTAAGCTAGATAAAAAGGTAGAAAAGTGTATCTTTGTTGGGTATAAAGATGGTGTCAAAGGGTATAGGCTTTGGAACCCATAAACTAAGAAGGTAGTGTATAGCTCAGATATGGTATTTAGAGAAATTAAATTTGTTGTCAAACAGGAAGTCCTACCAAGGAAGGAAGAACCAAAGAAAATAGACTTTGTGTTGGATTACTAAGAGGGGGGGTGAATCAGTAATGAGCAATTTATACCACTTATTAATCCTTTTAACCACAATGTATATTCCTTTAACTTATTCAACAATGTTCATCAGTAATATGTTTTTCATCATATAACATTAACATCCATCAGTGAATAATAAATAATAATAGGCACATCCACACAATGCACAATACACTAGTATTTTACGTGGAAACCCAATGCGGGAGAAAACCACAAAATGATTTTCTTATATGCCTTTAAGAATTACATTCAAGGAAGCACCAACTTCCAATTCTATGGCTCCAACCAGAAGGAGGCTCCAACCCCCTAATTCTCAGGCTCCAACCTTAAGGAAGCTCCAACTCCTTGGTTCTTCGGCTGCAACTAGAAGGTGACTCCAACCACCTATCCTTGCCCCATCCTACGACCCTAAAAAAAAAGTTTCAAATGTAGACAACTTGTCACTGTCATTGAATCAACCACTATCATTGTCACTCCGCCATTGTCACTGAATCAACAAATTGTACCAAGCAACCTGTATCAACAACTTGTAACAACCTGTACCAAGAAACGTGTACAAACTACATGTTACAACACCTATACCAACAATTTGTAACCAACAACCTATGTCAATAACCCATCACAATAATATCATCAACCAATCATGTACATCAACCACTAGTACAACATGTACCATCACAAGTGCATCAACCATGCACATCACAACACCTCACAACCATCACCAATACCAAGATCTCTATGCCACATAAACCATAAACCATATGCCAAGATCAATACAAATATGTCCAACACGATTACCAACAAGTGCCTCTAACAATGTACCAAGCATGTAAAAATCATGTATCAATAACAAGCCAAGTTATTCCTCATCAATATGTACCAACATCATCATACCATACACCTCTTGTATATGCCAACTCGTCAACTAACTATCTCATCCATGAACTCAACATATACCTGCCCTGAGTGATGCTATGTGGCTGGTCCAGCAAGGAGGGGCTTAAAGTAGCTCAGGGGCCATATACCAAAACATACATCAAGACAACCAACAAGAATCCTATAGAAATACATCACAAATCCATAAGCCAAATACCATAAACCCTTACATAAAACCATGTGCCAAACCTCACTGTTATGTAGCCTCAAGTATGTAGCATGTCATGACCAAATGTAGTCTCACATGTGATCATGAACAAACCTAGTGTATAACAAACCTAGTGTATGTGATCACGAACCTACAAAACCTTCCTTAACTTCAACAACAAGAGACTAGCATTTTCATCAAACTTTACTTTAATCTCACATGACTAATTTTGGATTAGTCAACAACCCTAAATCCCAACAAGAATAAATTTGTACATGTAATGCATAAAGGTCTGAAAATTATACAAAATATTCTCCAGTGTCTTCTCTGCAAATCCTCCAGGTTTCACTACTTGGAACCTCCTAGAAAAAGAGTTATAGCAAAAATGGTAGACCTTGCTGAATTTTAGCTTATTCTAGAGAGCGAACTTGTAGAGAATGCCACGCACAGAATATGTGTTGTATGGATCTGAAAATGGTACAAAACATACTACAAACTATACTCTAACCAATTCATTTGGTCTCACTGAATTGGGATCTTTTATGAATAATTTATGACGTTTTTACCCAGAACACTTGTTTTAGACTAGTTTTAGGACTAGCCAAAACCTTATCTTCCATAGAGAGTAACTCCCAAAATACAACTAGCCACAAGTGGAAATTGTTATCACAGTTACTTGGATATGTTTTCTCAATAGCATCCATATTTCACTATCTGAATCACTCTAGAAAAAACTTTGTTGCTAAAATGGTGAGATGATCTGTAAATAACATACCTTAGAAAGTATCATCAAAAGACTTTATCCTCCCTTGAATTTCGGCCTTCTTTACTTCACCTTCCCTCTTAAATTCGCCTTATATATCCTTTGGTTACCTCAGTCACTTGTAGATATTCAATATGCTCAAATGGGTGCTAAAGGGAGACCCTTGCTCTCTTATTTATACTCTCCAAGTAGCTTCCTCTAGAAGTACCCACTTAACCACTTTGTCCACTTAGCTACTTTGTCCACTTAACCAACTTTGTCCACTTAGCCACTTTTCCCACTTAACCACTTTGTCAACTTTATTATTTAATTAATTTATCCTTGCAACCACATTCACTAAGAATCTTCTTGAAGACTTTCTAGAATAATTGACTTATTGCTGACCTTCTAGGGGCTTCTAGAATACTCTTGGGGGTCCTCCAACTTCACAAGGCCATATCTCACTAACCGTGAGGAACCACGTGGAGTTCCACATATCAATGGAAATGGAATGATGTGTAATATCCATATAGAATAATCTTACCTACATATTCATTGATCTTCATGCCTTTATACCTCAAACAAACTCAGGTCCCTTACCCATACCTTTGCGCTACAGGAATTCTCTATCGAACTTCTCCAAGGGTTGACATCAATATATAAAGGTTGAAATAAATCTACAATATCACTCCCCAAGGGTTGACATCAATGAAAACCCACAATCCAAACCAATTGTCCATCAACCTAAGCCAATTATCTGACAATCTCCCCCTTTGGCATTGATGGCAACACCAACATTGATGGCAACACTTAGTCATGATAATTATTCAAGTTCTTACTCATGATAATTACTCCTCATGATAATTATTCAAGTTCTTAGTCATGGTATATTGTGTTCATGGTATTGGTTATGTTATGTGGACAATAGTTATGGTTTATGCAATTGTTCGAGGTCAATTCAATCCTTACAAATAGGAACTTGTTACAAATAAATATGGGACATATGATATCATGGTGTTGGTGTAAAACTATGGTATAGGATGATTTTCGTTTCAATTTTGCAAAGTGGAAGTGACATGTTGGATTTGAATATGGTTGATTAATTTGTTTAATGGAGTTTTGGATGAATTCCACCCTAGCTATGATTGATGGAAATTAATTAGTGGGTGGAGAAGCAACGTGCATTTACTTCACATTGTTCTTACCCCACCTCGAGCTCACCACCCTCACCTTGTTGCACATTTTGGTTGCTCTGGTTAGTTTTCCTTTGTTTCGCTCGATCATTGGAGAATAGTGGTGGTCATTGCTTTTTTTCGGTGCTTTCCAAATAGGTATGGTGACTCTCTCCCTTCCATTCATCGTTGTAACTTAGCTCTAGATAAAATATTTGTGTTGGCTCTTAGAATTCACATACAGGGTGTTTTCTTTCTAGAAGATACAGTGGGTGGATGTATGCTTTGTCTATGCAAATGATATTGGCTCGTGTTTTTTAATATTGCAAGTTGGAATTTATTCAATGCTCCTTCGTGTTGAAGTTATTTGATTATGGTTGCGCCCAGGGTGGATGACTGATTGTTATTGTTGCTTGATGTTGATAAATTTATGGACGTTTTTGTTTGTTACCACTCACGTCCCGTGATAGAATCTTGGAGGGTTTTTAATGGTAAACGAAAGAGATAGTCGATTCTGGGTTCTTCCAATGTAGAATTATTACCTCCTGCTCTACTCATGAGGGAAGTTGTTTCCCTATCGAGTTTCCATTTCACAATTTGAATATATGCAAAGTCGGGTTCTTACCTAGCGGTCACCTTGGAAGTGATTGTGTCAAAACTTGTTGGATATTTTGGTTGCATGTTATAAACCCCACCTGCAAAGTTGTCTCACTCACCTAGTTGTTCAGACCCCGTTCTCCTTTCTCGTGGTTGTTGCAAACTTGAACTTGGATTGTGAATTGGTTATGTGTTAACCCGATAGTTAAAAGATTCCTTACTTGCATAACTCCTTGGTTCATTGGCTGACTACCTACAAGAGTCTTGGTCGTTTTTTAAGGCCGTATAATGAATTAAAAAAAAATAACACCAGGGTCTCAAACCTGACCTGTCACATAGCAAATACTGGAAGTAGATACCAACCTCGTATGTTGAATATTTGTTGGCCTATGTTACACTCCATTGTGTGCTTGATGTGGTCTATCTTAATTAATGGAAATGATTATGTTGATAGTCCATCATATGAAAAGAACTCTACAAATAAAATAAATAAATTGTACAGTGGGAATAAATTGGTTATAGTTGTTTTGGCTCAGTGATGTTTGGAGTTATTTGATTTTTAGGAAAAAGGAAAAGCAATCAGCTAATAGAATTAAGGCTCTTGAACCCAGTCCATTGTGTAGTAATTAAAATTGGTTAATGTAAATGATTAAGTTCGATGGAATGTTCTTCTTCTCGGCCTCCTCGTGTATGCTCTAAGTGCTTTGTATATAATTGTTGATAGTTGGAATTATGGACAGTCTATGTATAAATTGTGTTGTTGTTCGAAGAAGAAAGATAGGAATTGATTGGATGAGTTTGGCAGTCCAGGAGTTCTTCTTTGGGTTTGATATGGAAATTGTTGTGTCTTTAACTTTGAAATTCCCTACAGTTTAAAATGTTTTTTTTGGCAATTAAGAGTATGTCATTTTAAAAAACAAATGTTATTTTATTTAATGGAACGGTTTCCATCTCATTTCTCATTCATTAAACCACTTTTCACTCCTTACAAGCCCACCATCTTCCCACGTTCATTTTTAATTCCCTATTCTGTTATTATGAATGGAATTTCAAAATAAATAATAAAAGGAAAAGGAAGTAACTAGTGTTTAAAATTTGGAAATGGAAGTATTGCTTTTATATGGAAGTTGCATCTATTTTTGCTTGAGTGGTATCCGCTGGTGGCTCACGTCCATGCTACCACTTTTTGTTCATTATCAACCCCTCATCTTGCCAATAACCCTATCATTCCTTGTTCAATACCAATTAATTATTGATTTGAGTAATATGATGAAAGGATTGATTTAATGTGCTTATGTTGAGAATGATAGATCCAACCTTTGATTTTATTTAGGTAGGGTTGATGCATGAACTATCAAGAGTTTTCATAACTAATTGGAACATTGCTTCAGGATGAATTTCTTCAGCAGAGGCAGTAATGGCAGAGACAATAGAGGCAGGGGAAATTGGCAGAGAGGTCATGGAAGACCTCAATTTTCCATACATTTTGATGTTCATCCCCAGGAATTGAACCATCTTTTCCAAGTTGGGTTATTCAACATAGTAGGCCAAGGGATCCTCCAGCCCTGACTTGAAAAACCTCCCTTCCAAGCACATTAAAAAAATTCTAGTATTTCAGTCCCTCTTCATGTATCAATGCGACCAGAACCGCCTTCCAACGATGGTTGGAAAGATATTGTTCACCAGCATGTTGTTCATCACCACGGTTGGCCTACTACTTCTTTTTCATTACCCCCTCCACCACCAAAGAATTAAATTGCCTCAATTGATCATGTTGTCTCACCTGTGCAGTCATCTCATGCCAGTAAGAGATTAAAAATCGATGTCCCCAATCTTGTACAGGACAAGGGAAAAGGAGTAGCCACTCCCTCCAGCTCATCCAAAGAATATTCCAAATCTGTGTCTTCCTGCCTTCATCTTAAGGATGGTTTTTCTCATGTTATCAATGAAATTCAGCCTCAAAGTTCCAACCAGCCAAAGGCTGCCACCGAAAATTCAAAAGGGGACAGCAGTGAAAAGAGGCCAAATGCCTCTCACAGTAAGTATGGTTTTTGACATGGTTAATGTTATTTTTTATGTTGAAGACAATATTTTTACTTTGACAAAGTTTTGGACAGCAAGCATATATTTAGGAAAAAAAAATTGGGACAGCATGGATATGATACTTTTGGATATGGTCATATTACATTTTGTTGATATTTAAAATATTTGATCATAATTATGAGAATGGGAGTTACAAGGAGGATATATTTGAAATCAAATGATTGAGGTTTATATTTCATGTTTGATGATTATTGAAAGAAATAATTGGGAGTCACAAGGGGTCCCGCCTATTTAGCTATTATTAATTAGAAGGCTTAACCCTCTTGATGACAGCAGGGTCTTATTGAAGGCAGCGGGATTCAAAAAACCAAATCACATATTTCAGCAATTTGTTTTAAAGGTGTATGATTTATCTTTGGCAGTCTGTGTATTTTTGTTTGTGCATGAATTGAATTTCATGACTGATAAAGAATATCTTGCAGAATCAAGTGGCAACATTTTATGGCAAGTTGATCCAGAGATTTAGCTTCATTTTTCTTCTTGTTGTCAGAGTATTTTTGTATGGTTCCCATAGAAGGATTCTAAATCTGACTTTGGTCCCTACCCTCGCAGGGGTTTGTAGAGAGAACTCAGTTTTGTATCTCATAATGAAATAAATGAAAAATTGGATTATTGTTTCAATCGCACACATGTGTTTTAAATGATCTGGTTCATTCTTTTGCTTTTATCTCCATGTACACATTTGTATAATTTATGTACACATTCATGTAACTTTGTTTAAGTTTGTTTCTTTTACTTTGTTATATTTAAAACATAAAACCAGCCTTGATCCTTTGTACTTAATGCTTGTGGATTAAGTGATTGTTTTTTAGACTATAAACCCCAGGTAACATTCCCAACTATCTTGTCTTATCCCGACAAGATCTGAAAATGCTTGAGTAAGGTTTTCCATACATTTTCCCCCACATTTTTTTGGCGACCATACTGGGGAGATCTTCCATATCTCTTTGGTTGATTGTATTCACAATTATCTTCAAATTTTTATGTTTTTTCGAAGTACTCCTTGATTGATTTATTTTCCATGATAGTATTTGTTACAAGACAACCCAATATTGGAAACGGTCTTGATGACCAAACTAGCATTTCTTTGACCTTATTCAACACTATTTTAGAAACTGCTAGTACGCGTGCTCAACTTGAACGCTCTTGGGAAGTAATTAAAAGAGATATAAGTATCTATGAACGCTGGGAAGCCAGACAAAGGCAGTCCAGAAATCAGCAGTAACCTCTCTTTTCCTAAATCCTTGGTTTTCTTTTGCATGTCCTCAAATCCTCGCATCTCTCTCGAAGAAGAGGATTTTCCTCTGAAACTACTCCTATTTTTGAAATAGGAAGGAGGAAAATCGTTTTGTCAACCCAAGAAAGTGCTCTAAGGAGAACTTTGTCTGATTCTGCTACTTCACCTTCATCACCTATACCTATTACCTTCAACATGACATATGTGGGTAGTGGTAGTGGAACTGGAGGTGCCTCTTCCTCCCAACCTTTTGCTTCGTCAGTAATTGATAGTATATATAGCCATCAGGTCCATGTTCAATCCATACCAATCTGACTAAATTGATAAAGAAATATGGGCTTTTTCAGTTCGAAGAAGATGCTACGACTACCCCATGGCATGTGTCATCTCCCCTAAATATGGCACCGACTACTCACCCATTACCGAAGTTTAAGGAATATTTACCTAAGTTTTCGAGAAATAATACCGTTACCACAAATAAACACCTAGTAACATTTTCTAATGCTTTTCATAACATAGGGGCCAATGATAACGACACTTGCATGCGTCTATTTGTCAACTCCCTCAAAGGGAAAGTTGGTGCAAAAAAATTTTACCACCCTCCCAAAATTCTTTCTACTTGGGAAGAGTTGGTTTCTTGGTTCAAGTCCACTTATGGACAGTCCAAGAGTCCATCTGAGAAGTTAAGGGAATACAAAAACATTGCCTTTAAATTTGGTGAAACCATTAAGTCTTTTAACCTTCGCTTCACCAAATTATATAATCAGATCCCTGAACTAATCCGTCTGCAAAATCAAGTTGCTTTCATGCATTATTACAATGCGCTACCTTCCCTTTATCGTCATAGAATCAAAGAAAAGGCTACTGACAATCTCGGTTCTGCTCTTCATACTTGTCTAGAATATGAAGAGCAACTCGAAAGAATGGGTCTCCCTAAAGGGGACTCAGTCAAGCAAATAGATATGTCTACCCTCCTACAACTCGTGCAAGATATGAACAATAGGATGATAGCCTACGAATGAAAGGGAAGTGTTTCTTCGACTGCCCCTGGGGCATATTCTTCCTCCTCGGTGCCTTTTAGGAATACTGATGAAATACTTTTCATCCAAAGTCCATTATGTCTCACAGTTGGTGTAACTTCTGTGAAGAAAATCATGAAGAAAGTACTTGCGAAGTTAAGAAAAATGCCAGAGATAAGATCTTTGGAAAAAGGCCCGATACCACAATCGCGGTTCTAGATTGGGTTGAACCTGAGGATGTTATGGTAATCAATACTAGGAACAAAACTTACATGGCCAAGGGTAAATTTGATCCTCCTCGTACTTCTTCCACACCAAGCACGTCTTCTCAAAGCACTGATACACAAGTTGTCAGAGTTTCAAAAAATCAAGGAATGCCTTCCCCTCTTCACTCTTCTAAATACAACATCCTTAACCAATTGGCTAATATCAAGGCTGATGCTACTCTTTTGGACATGGTTGTCATCCCTGAACAACAAAAGCATTTCAAGAATTTTATGGAAGGTAAAGTTTTTACCATAGCCAATCTTTTTTAATAGTCAAAAGAAGAGGATTCAACTATAAATAAAATAGGTGTAAATAATTTTAGGAACCTTGTAAGAAATCCCCCTTTTTATATTTTTGTAAAAATTATGGATAAAATAGCTCATTGTAGCCTAATTGATGGTGGGTCTGGTCCAAGTGTAATGTCAAAAATTATCATGGAAGGGCTTGGCTTATCATGCACTAATAAAAATTCTAGAAGCATGCTCTCTTATAACAGTCTGCAACAGTCAAATATAGGTGAAATCAAAGATGTAACCTTAGTTCTCTGCGCACACCCCGAGATAAGAACAACCCTCAGCATCCAAGTAATTGATATGTCAGTAAGAAACTATTCAATTATTTTAGGAAGAGACTGGCAAGCCTTAACAGGTGGATATATTTCACTTAACGAAACACATATGTGTGTCCCTCATAATGGAAAGAACATTATAGTCCTGAGGGAAGGAAGAATTTCACCATATATAGAGAGTGTTCCCCAAAATAACGTAAATTATCTTGAGGTATATTTGGGAGTATACTCTATCTTTGTTGATGAGGATGACATTATCCTTGAACCAATTGATTTTGATGATAGCATGTGGCACACGCATTTCGATGGCTCATGCTCAAATGAAGGTAATGGAGCCAACATCATCTAGTATTCTCCTGTAGGTAAAATCCACAATTTTTCTTATAGGTTGGAATTTTCTTGTACAAATAATGTTACCAAGTTTGAGGCCTTACTATTAGGCATAAAAAATGCATATAACCTTGGTTGTGGCCACCTTACAGTTTTGGGTGATTCTGAACTTGTGGTGAACCTTGTACGTAAGATTTATTCACCAAGCAACAAGTTTCTTAAATGTTATACCCAAGCTGTTTGGATGCTCATTTCAAATTTGTTATCATTTAACACCACTCATGTTAAGAGGGAACTTAATTCAATGGTTGATAGGTTAGTTGTGTCTGCAACATCTCTTACCTAACAGCTTTTACCTCAACGACCTGACTGTATGTTCCAATCTCTATATCATCCTCACATCCCCGATAACATAGAGTCATGGCAGTTTTTCCCGAGTGATGAAGGCATTTGTGCTTTCATAGTTTAATCCTAAGGCAAGCATATCTATTGAAGATGATAAATTTCCTAAAGACTTGACTCCTCTTGAAAGTTCATTTTCGTCGAGTGATGTAGGCAATAAGGAGATACATAAGGAAGAGGAGACGAAAAGGAAAGTGGGTGATACCATTTCCTTGAACCTTGGGACACCCGAATATCCAAATATCATTAAACTAGGTGCCCAATGTTCTGATGAGGAAAAGGCAAAATTCATTAAGCTACTCTGTGAATTTCAAGATGTTTTTGCATGGTCATACAAGGATCTTCGTGGTTTTGATCTTGCTCTCGTACAACACACCATTCCTATAAAGGAAGGGATAAAACCAATTAGGAAAAAGAAATACCTATTAATGCTGCACTTGAAGCTACTATTAGGAAAGAGTTGGAAAATTTATTGAAAGCTGGTATAATCTTTCGAGTTAAATATTACGAGTGGGTTTCAACTCTGGTTCCTGTTCGGAAGACTATTGGTCAGATCAGATTATGTGTCGATTTCCGTGCATTGAACAGAGCGAGTGTCAAAGATCATTTTCCTCTCCCTAATATAGAAATTATTTTACAACAGGTTGCAGGGTCACAAACGATGTCCTTACTTGATTGATTTTCTAGGTATAATCAAATCAAGGTAAAGAGGACTGATAGATATAAAACCACATTTAATACACATTGGGGCACATTTGCTTATGAAGGCATTCCTTTTGGCTTATATAATGTAGGTGTTACTTTTCAAAGAGCTATGCAGATAGATTTTGACAGTCTAATCAGTAAAATTATCCAAGTTTATCTTAATGATTTGACTATCTATTCAAAGAATTGGTTGGATCATTTTGGTCATCTTAGAAAAGTTCTCATGCATTGCCAAAAATTTGGCATTTCTTTAAATCCTTCCAAATATATTTTTGGTGTCACAAAGGGAAAGCTCCTCGGTCATATTGTTTCTAATTCAGGATTAAGCATTGATCCTGAAAGAATTACTGCGATTCTAGACCTTCCTGCCCCCACCTCCAAGAAAGAAGTCCAAACTTTCATGGGCATTATCAATTTTGTCTGTAGGTTTCTTCCTAATTTTGTTGTCATGGTTAAACCAATTCGTAATATTCTGAAGCAAGCTCGTTATTTTTCTTGGACAGGTGATGTCAAAAATGCTTTCCTTAGGATTAAGAAAACAATCAGTTCCACACCGGTTCTGGCGAAACCGGATTTTGAGAAATATTTTATCGTATATACCAATGCTACCAAGGAAGAAATTTTTGCTACCCTCTTAAAAAATGATGACCAAAACAATGAAAAAACTATAGCATACATGATCCAGAGTTTATCAAATGATGAAATCAAGTACTCTTTATTGAAAAACATGCTTTTTCTCTTGTTAAGGCTATAGAAAAATTTCACCACTTTATTTTAGGCAAACATACGCAGGTAAGAGTCCCTTTGCCTGATGTCAAGTTTCTTCTCTCACGAGCTTATCTTTCAGGAAAACTTGCACATTGGCTTGCCAAAATTCAGGAGCATGATTTAACGATCATGACTTCAAAAACGATCAAGGGACGAGACTTAGCCCTTCACTTAGCTCAACACAATGAACCAAGTGAAGAACTTGATGATCAGGATAATCCTCTTTCAACTTTATTCTATATTGAAAATCAAAATCCCTCTATAGTTGAGCATCCTTGGTATATAAATCTGGTGTATTACTTGCAACATCAAAAATGACCAGATAACTTAGATCCTCACCAGAGAAGGAGACTCTACCTCGAATATTCTAGGTATATCATTTTAGGAGATTTTTTGTTTAGAAGGTTTGTTGATGGTTTATTACTTCAATGTGTGAATGATGAAGAGGCATAGAAATTGTTACATGAAATTCATGGATCATCAGTTTTTGTCATTCACATTGGTGGCCATTTTTCTGCTAAATCTACTGCCTTTAAAATCATAAGAAATGGTTACTACTGGCCTTCGATATTTTGAGTTTCCTATAAATTCGCAAAATCTTGTGATAAATGCCAAATATTTGTTGGGAAATAAAGTCTTTCTGCCATGCCTTTAAAACATGTCCTCCTGGATTTCCCTTTTCCTAAATGGGGCCTAGAATTTATTGGTCCTATCAATCCTTCGTCTTCCGCAGGGCATATTTTTATTTTGACAGGCACTGATTACTTTACTAAATGGACCGAGGTTGTCCCTCTTAGACACGCACAGGATGAGCAGGCAATTTCTTTTTTAGAAACTAATATCTTTTCTAGATTTGGCATTCCATTAGAGATCATTACGGACAATGGCCCAACCTTCATTTATGCAAAGTTAACTCAATTTATGGTTAAATTAGGGGTCAAACATTTCACTTCATTAGCCTACTACCCCCAAGGAAATGGGAAATCTGAGTCCACTAACAAGAATTTGGTTAGGATCATAGAGGACAAACCTCACCATTGGCACACACTTCTCACTTATGCTCTTTGGGTAGATCTCAAAACCACCGAGGCAAGCACAGGATGTACTCCCTTTCAGCTCGTATATGGTCAAGAGTTTATTCTACCTACTGAGCTCGAGATTTCCTACATACGGTTGATGTTACAGATTGAAGAATTAAATTCTTCCAATGTTCCCCAAAGGATAAATGCATTGTTATCCCTCGAAGAACAAAGGAATTTTTCCTTAGAGAACATAAAAAGAAGGTAGCAAATTCTGAAAATTTATTTTAACAGATGAGAAAAATTTGTTGAATTCAAGATTGATGAGAAAGTCCTACTATGGGACTCATCTCACGCTGAGAGAGGAAGACACTCAAAGTTCCAGAAACTATGGCTAGGTCCTTTTAAAAATGCTTTTATCCTAGGTGCAAACTCATACGTTCTAAAGGATTTGGAAGAGTGATTGTTCTCTTACAGCACTAATGGTTCCCGCTTGAAACATTATGTGGAACCAGCCTAATAATTAACGCTTGTTTAAAATGACTTTTGTATATAGTCTTTTGTTTTACTATTTTCTTTTTTACTTTGGTTTGTTGAGTTTTTAATTTCTGTTTTTTTTTTTTTTTTAATTTCTAAGAAATAAAGTCTGGATCAGTTTTTCCATAACAATGTCATTCTATAAGTATTATTGATCAATAATAAATAAGGTATACACAGTTGTCACGATGTCCTCCTTTCACACATCGTTGGAACCGCTTTTTTCTTTCAACATTGTTGTAGGATAGTTGATTTTGTCTTCTTCCCTATTTATGCTATCCCTTTCCTCCTTCCGTCCTGAGATTCAAAGAGCATACCAGAAGCTTTCTCCTTAAAATTTTAAGAAGTATTATATGTTACATTTTGTTCGAATGTTATACATACAGGACCAACCTTCTCATATGTACCACTATCCATAAGTTATTCCCAAAGTCCCGTCTCATTATTCCCCTTAAACCATATTTTCCCCCTGTTGCATTACTATTATTTTCAACAGTTTTTCTATCAACTACTTCTACTGGTCTATGAAACCAGACATACTAAGTTATGAATCTATTAGAAACAGATTTCCTTGTGGATTCACCAGTTTTTTGATGCCCAAAAGCGCAACGTAATACATGTGCCTGCAAATGGGTTGTAATGCCTTATTATTTATATACATATACTTAATAATATACTAGATAGGTGGGACCCCCTTGTTTAAATCATGGTGAAAAAGAAACACTTCTCTGAATCGTGCTCATGACAACTTTACGAAGGATATTACAATTTCATAAAACACAAGAATTCAAACAAATTCTCACATGCAATCAATTATGATAAGGGATAGCAATTTAAAACTCAAAAGAAAGTGACAAGCACTTTGGTTATAACTGTTATACATTTGCTTTGGCATATGGTTAAAATTTTGACTTAAAATCACACTCACGTTGGTTATAACATATTGCATTCATGGTATATTGTGTTCATGGTATTGGTTATGTTATGTGGACAATAGTTATGGTTTATGCAATTGTTTGAGGTCAATTCAATCCTTGCAAATAGGAACTTGTTACAAATAAATATGGGACATATGATATCATGGTGTCGGTGTAAAACTATGGTATAGGAGGGTTTTCATTTCAATTTTGCAAAGTGGAAGTGACATGTTGGATTTGAATATGGTTGATTAATGTATTTAATGGAGTTTGGGATGTATTCCACCCTAGCTATAGTTGATGGCAATTAATGAGTGGGTGGAGAAGTGATGTGCATTTGCTGCACGTCGTTCTTACCCCACCTTGAGCTCACCACCCTCACCTTGTCACAGATTTTGGTTGCTCTAGTTAGTTTGCCTCTGTTTCACTCAACCGTTGGAGAATAGTGGTGGTCTTTGGTTCTTTTAGGCGCTTTCCTCACAAGTATGGTGACTCTCGCCCTTCCATTCATCATTGTAACCGCGCTCTGGACAAAATATATGTGTTGGCTCTTAGAATTCACATATAGGGTGTTTTCTTTCTAGAAGATATAGTCGGTGGATGTATGCTTTGTCTGTGCAAATGATATTGGATGGTGTTTTTTAATATTGCAAGTTGGAATTTATTTAATTCTCTTTCGTGTTGAATTTATTTGATTATGGTTGCGCCTGGGGTGGATGACTGGTTGTTATTGCTCCTTGTTGTTGATAAAGTTATGGCAGTTTTTGTTTGTTACCACCCATGTCCCGTGATAGAATCCTGGAGGGTTTTTAATGGTAAATGAAAGAGATAGTCAGTTCTGGATTCTTCCATGTAGCATTATTACCTCCTTCTCTACTCATGAGAGAAGTTGTTTCGTTGTCGAATTTCCATTTCACAGTTTGAATATATGCAAAGTTGGGTTCTTACCTGGCGGTCACCTTGGAAATGATTGTGTCAAACCTTGTTGGAGATTTTGGTTTCATGTTATAAACCCCACCTGCAAAGTTGTCTCACTCAACTAGTTGTTCAGACCCCATCCTCTTTTGTCGTGGATGTTGCAAACATGAACTTGGATTGTGAATTGGTTATGTGTAAACCCGACAGTAAAAAGATTTGTTACTTGCATAACTCCTTGGTTCATTGGTTTACTACCTATAGGAGTCTTGGTCATTTTTGAAGGCCATATAATGAATTAAAAAAAGAACACCATGGTTTCGAACCTGGCCTGTCACATAGCAAATACTAGAATTAGATACTAGCCTCGTATGTTGAATATTTGTTGGCCTATGTTACACTCCATTGCATGCTTGATGTGGTCTATCTTAATTAATGGAAATGATTATGTTGATAGTCCATCGTATGAAAATAACTCTGCAAATAAAAGAAATAAATTATACAGTGGGAAGAAATTGGTTATAGTCATTTTGGCTCGGTGATGTTTGGATTCATTTGATTTTTAGGAAAAAGGAAAAGCAACCAGCTAATAGAATAAAGGGGTGGAGACTGGTTTGATGTATGTAGCCATGATCTTGGTGAGGATAGATCTCCATCTGGGGTTACTTGAAGATTTGACTATTGAGACGGTGTCTGGATCCTTTATCTAACCTTTGGACTATGAAGGCATTCCCTTCAGGTGTCATAGATGCCATATCTATGGACACGATGTTGTGGAGTGTAAATTGCCTTTCAAGGGGAAGTTGCAGGGCTCAACGGGTGAAGATCTAATTGCTGCATCGAGGCGTTCGAACTTGGCGACTGGGGTTTCATGAGATATCTCTATGGAGGCAACAAAGGTTCTTGATTTGGGATTGGGCAGGGGGTGGCATCCCTGTACTTCTACTGGTATTGGCTTGCTTGGAAAGGGCACAGATATGTCTCAGGTACAGAAGTCAACAAAAAAGGATTGTCCAAGGTCCCTACTGTTGTCGGGTAAGTTTTCAACTACCAATACTTCAGTTATCTCTAATTTAAATTCTGATTATTTGTATACGTTGGGCAGTTTGGGGGATGTTGCTATTTCATCTTTGGGTTTCTCCATTGGTCCCCCTTTGTCGTGCTCTGTGGAGGTTATTTGTAAAGTTCCTATTGTTGGGGATTTTTACCCTCCTCCACTTATCACTCTGATTGTCACTCTTGTGGGTAACAAGGAGCCGAGGTACAATTGTGATTTAATGGTTTCTTCCTCTATGAAATCCGTTGAGGCTGTGGGTAATTCGGGTATTTCTTATGATGGTCTCACCACTAATGCGGAGCCCTCTCCTTCCCTTTCTACCTTCCCATTGGACTTGTCTGGGACCTTTCCCCACCTTTGCTCCCAGTCAACCTCTGGAAACTCGTCATTCGATGGGAGTAGAGTCTGTTATTCTCTACGTAACAGGTCCATTTTAACTGAGGACTATTGTGTGGGTGGTGATGAGGAGCTCGTGGGACGTGGTTTTGGATCTTTACCACGGGCTCCATTATCGACTCGAGGTAGGGGCAACAAGTCACACTTAATCTTGGCACAAGATCGGGCCAGAATTGACTTGGCCTCAGGTAGATAATCTTCCATTGAATGGGTGCTTAGAGAAAAGAAATTCCATGAAGTGGTTTCCCTATGAAAATCCTATCCTTTAATTGTCAAGGGTTGGCAAACCCTGCTAAAAAATCATCTTTAAAAAGGTTAGTTGATGTTGTCTCTTCGGATGTTATTTTTCTACAAGAAACTCTGGGGATTAGTGAATCAGTGGTTGCATCATTAGAATCTTTGATGCCAGGTTGGTCCTTTGTGGTGGTGGATGCAAAGGGTCACTCTAGGGGATTGGCCATGGGTTGGTCTCTTAAGAAATGCAACTGTGAACGGTTTTGTGGTTTTGAATCGGGAATCGGTCTCCATTTTTTCTCTATTGATTTGGTTCATTCTTTGAATCTGGTAAACATCTACAAACCTTACTCTGATAGGCATCATTACTGGGAATCCCTGGAAAAATGTTCTTGGTTTTCTGCTAAGAAGGTTGTTATGGGTGATGATTTTAACTTCTCCTTGGGTGCGACGAAGGTCTGGGGTCCTAGAACAAACCTAGATCCCTTGACCAGTTACTTTATTCACTTCCTAGATCAACATGGGTTGTTGGATATTAAGCCTATAAAACTAAAGCCGACTTCAAGGAATAGACGGATTGGTGAAGATCGTGTTGCTAAACGACTGGATTGTTTCATTTTGGCAGAGGAGCTTGTTGAATCCATGGCACTTGTCCGTCAATGGGTTGCATGTAGCGGTGAATCAGACCACAATCTGATTGTCTTGGAGTTGCGTGGTAGGGTCATTCATGCTCCCGGTCCTTTTAATTTTTTTTAGGGATGGTTTAAGGATCCAGAATATCAATCATTGGTTCATAAGTCGTGGATACCCATCGGGAAAAATCCAAATACTCATGTTGTTGTACATTTTTTGGAAATTTTGAAAAGAATCAAGCAACCAACCATCACTTGGGCACATGAGAAAAAAGTAAAAGAGGAGCAAGAGTTAAAACTCATTGAACAGACTCTGTTGGATTGGAAGGATGGAAATGGTCGGGAGTTTTGTACCAGTGAGGGCAAGGAAGATCTGGTCATATTAGAATTTAGGTGAAGGACTCTACAGGAAAATAAGGAAGGTTGATTAGGAAGCCTTGTGGAGACTAAAACATCGTGTTATTTGGCTTACCTGTGGGGATGAGAATACAAAATTATTTCACTCTTATGCCAAAGGTAGGAAAATGACAAACACTATATGGGGACTAAATCAGGGTGATGGTCAAATTGTCAATTCCTTTGAATTCATATATGCACTGGGCATTACACATTTTAAAGATATTTTCAAGGCACAGGAGGGAACCTCCATTGCTGAAATTGTTAAAGTTGTCAGGTTATTCCCTCGTTTTGTTGAGGAGGAAGAGCGTTTTTCCTTGATGGAGGAGGTATCAAAAAAGGAATTATTGGAAGTCCTGCATTCTTTTCAAAAAGGTAAAAGCCCAGGTCCTGATGGTTGGCCGATTGAATTTTATATGGGTTTTTACGACTTGTTGGGCAGTGATATTTTAAAAGTGGTGGAATAATCAAGGAAAAATGGTCATATTCATGAACCACTAAATTTCACTTTCATAGCATTAATTCCCAAGACCGATAACCCCTCCTCCTTTGATGACTTCCGACCTATTTCATTATGCAACTGTCTTTACAAGATCATCTCTAAAGTTATCAGCAAGAGACTAAAAGATATTATTTCTAGGAATATTTCAAGTGAACAGTTTGGCTTCCTCGCGGGAAGACAGATTCATGAGGCTATTGGGGTTGCACGGGAAGGATTACATAGCATGAAAAGTAGAAAATGTAAAGGGGCGGTTGTAAAAATTGACCTATCGAAAGCTTATGATAGAGTAAATTGTCTTTATATTTGGATGGTGTTGATACACCTTGGTTTTGGGGTGGCCTTCACAAATTGGGTTATGGGTTGTCTTACAATTGTTTCTTTCTCCATTTTGATTAATGGTTCAGTATCCTCATTCTTTAAATTGGATAGGGGTGTTAGACAGGGGTGCCCCCTATCTTCGATCCTTTTTCTATTGGTAGTTGAATGTCTCAATCATTTTTTGAAAGAGGCAAAGTCTACAGGAAATTTTAGAGGCATAAAGATCTCTTCGGGTTTACATATCTCTCATTTATTGTTTGTTGATGATATATTAATTTGTTGTGATGGCTCTAGAAGGGAAACTGAAAAGCTTTGTGATGGCTTAACTCTTTTTAAACAAGCGACGGGTATGTTAATCAATGAACAGAAATATAGTATTACCCTTGCATCTTTGGATGGAGGGGAGTCTTTATTTAACACTTCTAGGCTCCCCTTTCAGGTTTTTGATTTGGATGAGGGATTGAAATATCTTGGGTCTCAATTAAAACCAAATGACTATCGCAAGACGGAATGGATGTGGCTCATTGAAAAATTAGAAAAAATATTAAAGGTTTGGAGCCACCGTTGGTTGTCCTGGGCTAGCCGATTAGTTCTAGTGAAGGTGGTGTTGGAGGCTATCCTGGTATACTGGATGTCTTTATCTTGGATTCCAAAAGGTATTTTGGAAAAGGTAAGGAGGCTATGTTTTTCTTATCTGTGGAAGGGGAACAAAGATAAAAGGGTGTTGCCTTGGGTTAGATGGGAGCATATTGTTGTTCCAAAGGCTTTAGGGGCCTGGGGTTTGAAGAATATTTTTTTATTTTCAAAAGCTCTTGCAGCGAAGTGCTCATGGCGTTTGATAAAAACTACTAGCCTCTGGACTAGAGTAGTATATCAGAAATACATTGCATCTCTCACTACTCTAGATTGGATTCGGAATACAAGCAAAACTTTGTCGGGTATTTCTATTATCTAGAAAGTTGTGATTAAGAATTTTGATCTAATTGGGAATAGCCTGGTTTGGAGGGTTGGTTCTGGTTGGTCGGTTCATCTTGGTATGGATATGTGGCCTGGTTACAAGTTGGGGCATTTATTACCTGCAGGGACACGGAATAGATTGGCTCAGGGCAGTTACTACAATCTTTCACAGGTCGGGGACCCCATACAAACTAATATTTGGCATCAAGTTTGGTTGTCGGGGCGCAAGCTAGGTCTCCATGAGGAGGACCTCATTCATTGGGCCAGATATTTATAGGCTCTCAGGTATGCCTCTATTCGGCTGGTTGATAGAGATGATGAATTACTTTGGGATGGCGATGGGGATGGTGAATATGCCCCTCGTGCAGGATACATTAAATTAAGTGTGGATTTACATCAGAGAGAAACTCTTTGGTGGTGGAAGAAGATCTGGAAACAACATTTTTCAATGAAAGGGAAGCTTCTGGTCTGGTCGATTTTGGAAAATAAATTACCTACTTGGGATAATTTACAAAAACGAATTTTCTTTGGCTTGGGACGATGCACTCTCTGCAAAACACACTTAGAAACAGTGGAGCATATTTTTTTACAATGTTCCTATGTTAGGGAGGTTTGGGAGTTTTCCAGGTCTTTGATGCCCACTCTCAGGTGTTGGCAAGGAAACACTTTTGAATCGGATTTGCAGTCATGGCTATGTGAGCGGGCGCATGATGAGATCAGGGCCTTCCCTATAATTATGGTCTGGGGGATATGGATTACTCGGAATAGGTTTATCTTCCATGATGAATACATATCAGCCGAGAGGGTCGCTGTCAATAGTATTGGGATCTTGGTTGCCTTACACAGCCCAAGTGGTGGAGTTTTAGCTCAGTCGCGTTCTATCAGGGAGGAGATCTTTGACAATAACCATTTGTGGGGTTATTTTGATGGCACTTCATCATCATATCAGCTCATATGTGGCGGGGGTGGTAGCCTCTACATCACAAATTCGCATTACTACACTTTCAAAGCTGGCTTGGGGGTAGGTACAAATAACTATTCAGGATTAATGGCCTTAAAACTATTATTATTATTTGCAGTGGAGCAGGGTTTTTAGAAATTTCAAGTTTTCGGTGATTCTTTAATAATCATCAACTCGAAAAATGGTGTCCACATCTGCCATGTTTCTCGACTGTTTTCGATGTTAGAAGATGTACTTCGTATAAAAGGTTTATTTGACTCCATTTCATTTTCACATATTTACAGGGAGCAGAACCAATTGGCAAACGGGCTTTCCAAAGAAGCCACGCAGCTAGCATATGGACAATGGTATATTGAAGAACATTCATCAACCAAAATTTGTGGCTTCTATCATAGACCTTTTCATGATATTCAGGATATTTGATCATCTTGGAATCTTTTTTTGTGAAGGAAAACTATATGTGTAATTATTGGGTTGTATGTAATGTATTTATGGTACAGTATTGTTGGTTGGTGCGATACACCCACTATTTTGAGGGCTAAATGTCGGTGGCTTTACTTGTATTTTGGTACTGAATATGGGACAATTGGAAAAGATACTAGAAGTAATGATGTTTGGTATGCATCATTAGTTTAGAACTACAATTTGTTGGATAATATATACAAGGTTGTTTCTAATAGCTTGTATATATGTGTATGTAATTTTGTTATAATATAATGAAATTATGAATTTTTTCGAGGAAAAAAAAAATTAGAATAGAGGGTCTCAAACCTAGTCCATTGTGTAGTAATTGAAATTGGTTGATGTAAATAATTAAGTTCGATGGCATGTTCTTTTTCTCGACCTCTTCATGTCTTCTCTAAGCGTTCTGTATATGATTGTTTATAGTTGGAATTATGGAAAATCTATGTATAAATTGTTTTGTTGTTCGAAGAAGAAAGATAGGAATTGACTGGCTGAGTTTGGAAGTCTTAGAGTTCTGCTTTGGGTTTGATATGGAAATTGTTGTGTCTTTAACTTTGAAATTTCCTACAGTTTAAAATGTTTTTTTGGCAATTAAGGGTATGTCATTTTAAAGAACAAATGTTATTTTATTTAATGGAACAATGTCCATCTCATTTCTCGTTCATTATACCACTTTTCGCTCCTTGCAATCCCACCATATTCCCAGATTCATTTTTAATTCCTTGTTTTGTTATTATGAATGGAATTTCAAAAGAAATAATAAAAGGAAAAGGAAGTCACTGGTGTTTGAAAATTGGAAATTGAAGTATTGTTTTTATATGGAAGTTGCATCTATGTTTGCTTGAGTAGTATCCATTGGTGGTTCTCGTCCATGCTACCACTTTTCATCATTATCAACCCCTCATCTTCTCAATAACCCTATCATTCCATGTTCAATAGCAATTAATTATTGATTTGAGTAATATGATGAATGGATTGATTGCATATGCTTCTGTTGAGAATGATAGAGCCAACCTTTGATTTTATTTAGGTAGGGTTGATGCATAGACTATCAAGAGTTTTCATAACTAATTAGAACATTGCTTCAAGATGAGTTTCTTCAGCAGAGGCGGTAATGGTAGAGGCAATAGAGGTAGGGGAAATTGGCAGAGGGGTCATAGAAGACCTTAGTTTTCCATACATTTTGATGTTGATCCCCAGGAATTGAACCATCTTTTCCAAGCTAGGTTCTTCAACCTAGTAGGTCAAGGGATCCTCCATCCCTGACCTGAAATACCTCCCTTCCAAGCACATCAAAAATTTTCTGGTATCCCAGTCCCTCCTCATGTATCAATGCGACCAGAATTTCCTGCCAACGATGGTTGGCAAGAGGTTGTCCACCAGCGTGTTGTTCATCACCATGGTTGGCTTACTGCTTCTTTTTCATTACCCCCTCCACCACCAAAGAATCAAATTTCCCAAGTTGATAATGTTGTTTCACCCATGCAGACATCTCATGCCAGTAAAAGATTAAAAACCGATGTCCCCGAGCCTGTCCAGGACAAGGGAAAAGGAGTAGCCACTCCCTCCAACTCATCCAAAGAATATTCCAAATATGTGTCTTCTTCCCTTCATCTTAAGGATGATTGTTCTCATGTTATCAGTGCAGTTTGGCCTCAAGGTTCCAACCAGCCAAAGGCTGCCACAGAAAATTCAAAAGGGGACAGCAGTGAAAAGAGGCTGTACAATCATAAAATATGGTTTTTTACTATGGTTAATGTTATTTTTTATGTTGAAAACAATATTTTAACTTTGACAAAGTTTTGGAAAGCAAGCATATATTTAGGCCTTTTTTGGGGGGACATCATGGATATGATACTTTTGGATATGGTTATATTATATTTTGTTGATATTTAAAATATTTGATCATAATTATGAGAATGGGAGTTACAAGGAGGATATATTTGAAATCAAATGATTGAGGTTTATATTTCATGTTTGATGATTATTGAAAGAAATAATTAGGAGTCACAAGGGGTCCCACCTATTCAGCTAGTATTAATTAGACCTTTATTTATGTATATTATTATTACTTGTCTCAGCTAATTAGTTAAGCTAATTTGACTTAAATAAAGAAAGAAGTTGAACTACCCTAACTCATTGAGAAGAAATAAAATCTCAATGAGATGAAGAGACAAAAGGGAGAGAATAGAAGGAGAATTGCAGCCATAAGGTTTGATCTATACTAGTGAGATATTTTGAACTTTCATTCATTCTGAGTTTACTATAAGGCTTAACCCTCTTGATGACACCAGGGTCTTATTGAAGGTAGCAGGATTCAAAAAACTGAATCACATATTTCGGGAGCTTGTTTTAAAGGTGTATGATTTATCTTTGGTAGTCTGTGTATTTTTGTTTGTGCGTGAATTGAATTTCATGACTAATAAAGAATATCTTTCAGAGTCAAGTGACATCATTTTATGGCAAGTTGATCCAGAACTTTAGCTTCAATTTTCTTCTTGTTTTCAGAGTCTTTTTGTATGGTGCCCATAGAAGGCTTCTAAATCTGACTTTGGTCCCTACCCTCGCAGGGGTTTGTAGAGAGAACTTAGTTTTGTATCTCATAATTAAATAAATGAAAAATTGGATTATTGTTTCAATCTCACACATGTGTTTTAAATGATCTGATTCATTCTTTTGCTTTTATCTCCATGTACACATTTGTATAATTTATGTACACATTCATGTAACTTTGTTTAAGTTTATTTTTTTTACTTTGTTATATTTAAAACATCAAACCGGCCTTGATCCTTTGTACTTAATACTTGTGGATTAAGTGATTGTTTTTTAGGCTATAAACCACGGGTAACATTCCCAACTATCTTGTCTTAGCCCGACAAGATCTGAAAATGCTTGAGTAAGGTTTTCCATACCTTTTCCTCAACAATATCTTCCCCTTTTACAAAGGGTGTCACTCTGATGCAACACTGAAGTCGTATCTTTCATTCTTCCGTTATGACCATCGCTCGCCCTGGAATCATACCTATGTGCTCTCTCTCTCTCTCTCTGACAACTTCTCTGAATGATATTTCTAGTTGTCTTCCTACTTCAGTTTCTCTCCCTTGAGTACTTCTCTGCAAGATGTTGTGTAGATGACATGTAGGGCTTCTTATCCCTGCTTCCTTTTGGATTTTTTGCCCATTGGTGCTTCCTTGTGTAATCAAATAACATATATGAAAAGCATTCAAGAATAAGCATTCAAATATTTATGTATCATTATCATCCATTATGATAATTTTCCTTTATCTCTGAACCAATCTATGAACCAGTCTCTGAATCCATGATCTCATCCACTATTATATATATGTCCAAACCTGTTAAGTGTTCTTACGAATTCATTTGTGTCCATGTGACCCATATTGTTCAATAATATCCTCATAATGATATCGCTTCTGCTAACGGTTTATCTTTCCCTATTTTGTTGTGCCTTTCACTGCTTGCCTTTTTGTGATCAACTGATTTCAACTTATTCCAATTGTTAAGCCACTACTAAGCATCTTATGAATCTATATTTGTCCATATTGTCCAAGACTCTGCTAATTGATTGCTCTGAGTCTGTCTACTTGAATTGTGTAAGTTGCTCGAAAGATGAATCTTAGATCTGTAGAGTTTCTATCTAGACTCCCTCTGTTCACCATACATATTTGTTGGGAATCTTCAAGCTGGATGGCTCAGAAAAGTGTTTGCTCGGATGTGGAGTCATCATCATCTTCGTTGGTAGGCTCAACATATTTTTGATCTTTGACTTCTTTCTTTCTGTCTGCGGATTCATCTTGCACTACAATACCTGAAAGTATAATCTCTTGAACCTGTTCCTTATTTACCTGTTCTTCTTTTTTTTCATTTCTTTTCCAATCCTTTATGTATCTGACATATTATTTTTTCTTTGTAGATTTGTCTTCATCTTGTGTTATTGTCAATCTTGTGATCTCTGGGACCTAGTCTTTGTTCACTTTTTCTTCCTGTTTTCTTGTCCATACTTTCTTATATCTGATATCAGTGTTCTCTTTCATGGAATTATTGATCATGCTTATACAATCACGAGTTATGTGTCCATAGTTATGACATTTGTAACATTCAATGTTATGTGGGGCCACATAAGCATTTCTTGCTTGAACATTTCTTTTATAATCCTTGCAATCTGCAACCTTATGTCAAAAGTTAGTACAGTAAAAACAATGACCATAAAAGAAATTTACATATCGGGGAGTGAATGATCTTCTTTGTGGTGTAGTCCTTCTAAATTCTTGCCTTGACTGATCATGATCATGATTGAAGCTTCTTTGTGGCTTGAACATGGATAGTCTTCTTGAAGATGTATCTTTATCAGTTTTCTTAAATTTGGGTTGACCATGATTCCTTCCTTTGAGTACTTCTGCATAACTCTTGCTCTTTTCTTCATTCTTATTTTCTAGAAACCTAGAGTGCTTCTCTTCATTCTCTATTGTTGATGTAGATGTTTATTTCACTTCAACATTCTTGTTGAGCTTGACGACTTTGACTCTTAGTGTGACAACTTTTTCTTCAAGCTTCTCAACCTCTTCTTCTTTCTTCATTATCTGAGACTTCATGACTTCTTCTATTCTTTTTGCTTCTTCAAGTTGGATTTTCAATTTAATTATTTATTATTTGAGTCTTCTCTCGTCTTGACCAAACTCTTTCTCAATATGGTTTAAGTCATCAGTTACTTCCTTGAGATGATCTGTCAGTATCTTTTATCTCTTTTTTGCTTCTTCCTTTTGTGTTGCTATGTTGGCTTCTAAACATTACTTTTGATATTCTAGAGTTTCTTCAATTCTTCTGGCCTCTTCTATTTGAGCTCTTAAATTCTTGATGACATGTTGAGCTTCTTCGAAACCTTGAACACTTTCCTTTTGTTTCATCAATTCTTTCTTGAGTGACTTGTTTTCTTCTCTTTTTTTATTTATTTCATCTAAAGAACTGATCACTTCTACTGCATAATTGTCTTCTATTTCAAATGGATTTTCTATCTCATTACCTTCAGGGCATTCAATTTCAAGTTGTTTGTGTTTTTCACAATTAAAGAAAAACAACATACTTTTGTTGAATATGTACTCTTCTCTTTTTGAATCTGTCTGATATGATGAACATCTTTCCTCTTGATATGTACCTCCATCTTCTTTGACATTTTCTGACTCTGTGATGGGTGAATAATAGATATTATGTAACTTATCCCAAAGTTGTTTAGCTAATGAAAATGACCAACCTTTTCTCTTACCGAATCAGGTAATCCTTCCCAGATGAAATCCATTACTATTTTTCTATTCTTCTTCAATTCTTTCTTGGCTGCAGTCTTTGTTTTCTTTGTAGCATTATATCCTGTCAAACCTGAATACCAAATATCATATCCTTGTGCCTCTAAAAAGGTTCTCGTCCCTATGCTCCACATCTCATACTTTAGATCATTCTAACCATTAAACAATGGTCCTCCATTCTCAGTATTGTCCATGATCTCCTTCCAGTGGTTAAACTGTTTCCTAAAGGAACTAGCTCCAATACCAATTGTTGGATTACTGAAGGGGGGGGTGAATCAGTAATGAGCAATTTATACCACTTATTAATCCTTTTAACCACAATATATATTCCTTTAACTTATTCAACAATGTTCATCAGTTCATCAATAATATGTTATTGCATCATATACATTAAAATCCATTAGTGCATAATAAACAATAATAGACACATCCACACAATGAATAATACACCATTATTTTATGTGGAAAACCAATGCGAGAGAAAACCATAGAAAGATTTTCTTATATGTCTTTAAGAATTACATTCACGGAAGCAAAAACTTCCAATTCTCTGGCTCCAACCCCCTAATTCTCAGGCTCTAGCCTGAAGGAAGCTCCAAATCCATGGTTCTTTGGTTGCAACCAAAATGTGGCTCCAACCACCTATCCTTGCCTCGTCCTGCCACCCTGAAATATAAGTGCCAAATGTAGAAAACCTGTCACTGTCACTATCATTGAATCAACAACTTGTAACAACATGTACCAAGCAACCTGTATAAAAAACCTATACCAAGCAACCTGTATCAACAATCTGTACCAAGCAACATGTAACAACACTTGTACCAACAATCTGTAACCAACAACCTGTGCCAATAACTTGTCACACTAATCTCATCAACCAATAATGTACATCAACAACTAATACAACATGTACCATCACAAGTGCATCAACCATGCACATCACAACACCTCACAACCATCACCAATACCAAGATCTCTATGCCACATCAACCATAAACCATGTGCCAATATCACTACAAATCTGTCCAACAATATTACCAACAAGTTCCTAAAACAATGTACCAAGCATGTATGAATCATGTATCAATAACAAGCCAAGTTATACCTCATCAAGATGTACCAACATCACCATACCATACACCTCTTGTACATGCCAACTCATCAACTAAGTATCTCATCCATGAACTCAACATATACCTCAGCCATATACCAAAACATGCATCAAGACAACCAACAAGAATCCTCTAGCAATACATCACAAATCCATAAGCCAAATACCATAAACCCTTACATAAAACCATGTGCCAAACCTCACTGTTATGTAGCCTCAAGCATGTACCATGTCATGACCAAATGTAACCATCAAAACATTAATATAAACATACATGTAATTGTGTAATAGACCTGGTGTATGTGATCACAGACCTGCAAACCTTCCTTAACTTCAACAACAAGAGACTAGCATTCTCATCAAACTTTACTTTAGTCTCACATGACTAATTATGGATTAGTCAACAACCCTAACTTGCAACAAGAATAACTATGTACCTATAATGCATAAAGGTCCGAAAATTATATACAATATGCTTCAGTTTCTTCTCTACAAATCCTCCAGGTGTCACTACTTGGAACCTCCCAGAAAATGAGTTATAGAAAAAATGGTAGACCTTGTTGAATTTTGGCTTATTCTAGAGAGCGAACTTGTAGATCAAGCCACGCTTGGAATATTTGTTGTATGGATCTCAAAATTTTACACAACATACTAAAAATTGTACTCTAACCAATGCATTTGGTCTCATGGAATTTGTATCTATTATGAAGAAGTTATGACGTTTTTACCTGTAACACTTGTTTTAGACTAGTTTCTGGACTAGCCACAAACCCTATCTTCCACATAGTGTAACTTCCAAAATACAATGACCCACAAGATGAAATTTTTATCACAATTACATGGATATGTTTTCTCAACATCCTCTAGATTTCGATATGTGAATCACTCTAGAAAAAAAAATTATTTCGAAAAAGGTGAGATGACCTATAAATAACATACCTTAGAAAACATCATCAAAAGACTTTATCCTCCCTTGAATTTCAGCCTTCTTTACTTCACCTTCCCTCTTCAATTCGCCTTAGATCTCCTTTGGTTACCTCAACCACTTGTAGATATTCAATATTCTCAAATGGGTGCTAATGGGAGACCCTTGCTCTCTTATTTATACTCTCCAAGTAGCTTCCTCTAGAAGTATCCACTTAACCACTTTGTCCACTTAACCATTTTTTCCACTCAACCACTTTGTCCACTTAACCAACTTTGTCCACTTAGCCACTTTGTCCACTTATCCCACTTATCCACTTTGTCCACTTAACCACTTTGTCAACTTTATTATTTAATTAATTTCTTCTTGCAACCACATTGACTAGGAATCTTCTTGAAGACTTTCTAGAATAATTGACTTCTTGTTGACCTTCTAGGGGCTTCTAGAATACTCTTGGGGGTCCTCTAACTTCACAAGGCCATATCTCACTAACCATGAGGAACCACGTGGCATTCCACATATCAACGGAAATGGCATGACGTGTACTATCCATATAGAATAGTCTTACCTACATATTCATTGATCTTCATTCCTTTATACCTCAAACTAACTCGGGTCCCTTACCCATACCTTTGCGCTACAGGAATTCGCTACTAGACTTCTCCAAGGGTTGACATAAATCTACAATATCACTCTCCAATGGTTGACATCAATGAAAACCAACAATCCAATCCAACTTCCCATCAACCTAAGCCAATTGTTTGACACTTTGAGTTAAAGGATGATGAATCAAACTCTGCAGAATAATGAGAATAAGAAGAAGAATATCCTCATACTATAGTATTGAGGAGATTGGTTCGGGAAATAAGGAAATGAGAAAGGTATATTCCACCTAATTTTCTTTCAAATTTTTATTTGTCTATTAATGATGATGATCCTAGAACAATTAGGGAGGTAATGGACTCAGAGGATGGAAAACTCTAGAAAAAGGCCATGGTTGAAGAAATGGCAGACATGGACAAGAATGAGACTTGGGATCTAGTGGAATCATTGACTGGAAGAAATCCCATTGGCAGAAAATGGATGTTTAAAAGGAAGTTGAATGCAGAAGGCAAAGTGGAGAAATACAAAGCTCGGTTAGTAGCAAAAGGTTATTCCCAGGTTGAGGGAATTGACTTTGGTAAGATTTTTTCTCATGTTGCTAAGTCAACTTCTATTAGATTTATTTTATCTGTCGTTGATGTGTTTGATTTTGAAGTAGAACATATGGATGTGAAGACAACATTCCTTCATGGGGATCTAGAAGAAGAAATCTACATGAAACAACCAAAAGGCTTTGTTGTGAAGGTAAAGAAGGAGCTGGTATGCAAGGTGAAAAAGTACTTGTATGGGTTAAAGCAATCACCAAGGATGTGGTATCAAAAATTCTATAATTATATGTTGGGACTTGGCTTCATAAGGAGAAAATAATATCATTGTGTGTATTTCAAATTAATTAGTGATCATCTTATTTATTTGGTCTTGTATGTGGACGATATGTTGCTGATAAAAAATAACAAGGAGATTATCCATGATGTAAAAACTCAGTTGTCCTCTAAATTTGACATGAAGGATCTTGGTGCTACAAATTTCATTTTGGGCATGGAAATTAAAAGATATTGGGCAAACAGAAAATTCTGGTCAAATCAAAGGAAATATGTTGAGACAATATTGCAGACATTTAATATGCAGGAATGCAAACCGATCAAGTTTCCTATTATTGTAGGTGTTAAGTTATGTGTGGATCAATGTCCCAAGACACAAGAAGAAGAAGAGAACATGTCATGTGTTCCATATGCAAGTGTGGTTAGTAATTTTATGTATGTAGTGGTCTGTACTAGACCAGGCATTGCATATGCAATGGGAGTTTTGAGAAGGTATATGTCAAACCAGTGAAGGAGCATTGGACAACAATAAAGAGGGTTTTTAGGTATTTTTGTGGCACTACTAGTTATGGATTGTGCTACCAAAGAAGACCAATATTGGATAGAGTGTTGGAAATGCATGGCTTTGCCGATGCAGATTGGGTTGGAGATCTAGATTGTAGAATGTCTACAAGCAAGTATGTGTTTAACCCATTTGGAGGAGTAATCAATTGGATGAGCAAAAGATAGTCTATTGTTGGAATATTCACCAATACTAAGAGGGGGGATGAATCATTATTGAACACTTTTTACCATTTTTAATCACAACATGTAAACATCAACTTATCAACAATGTACCACTTATTATTGCATTCAAGATATCATAAACATATAACCAGAGATACACAGTACACAAGAATTTTATGTGGAACACAAATGGGAGCATTCCACGGAATTATTTTTAATATATATCTTGAATATTACATTCACCGGAAGCACTAACTTCCAAAATTCTCTAGCACCAACCCCTTGTTTACAGGCTCCAACCAGAAGGAAGCTAGAACTCTTGAAATTCTCCGACTCCAACTGCAAGGAGGCTCCAACCCCCTAATTTACAGGCTCCAACCTGAAAGAAGTTCCAACTCCCTAGATTCTCCATCTCCAACTGGAAGGAGGCTCCAACCCCCTAGTTTTATGAGCACCAACTCAAAGGAAGTTGTAACTCCCCTGCAAGCACCAACCTGCTATTTGAAGAGACCAATATTCACATGCACCACCCAACCTCCTAGAAATATAAATGAGAGACTCAACCTGTCACTATAACTGTCACCGATACTGATACATCATCATAAAAATAAATAAATAAATAAAAACTCAACCTGTCACTGTTTTTGTCACTGGTATTGATACATCATCAAAGTTGGTTCAACCCAATAACCACATAAAGCTCATGTCAGGATCACCAATAATATCCCCAAATCATATTCCCAAAATCACCAAGGTATGTATCAAACCATATGCCAATATATGCATTAAACATGTGCCAAGAACTTCAAGATATGCCTTAGAGCATATACCAAAACCTCCAAGATACAAGCCTCAAAACATATAAAAAAAAATACCTTTCAACATGTGAAAACCCTAGTGCATGAGATATCAGATCATCAAAACTTCCTCAATTATTCTGCTCAAAATCCCTCACACAAATCTGCACCAAATGCCGACATCAAGTTGCTCACAACTCACTGTCACTGAAGATAAGTTATGTCATTGTCTCTATCACTATCATTGATACATCAAAACTGGGTCCACATAAATATCCTAGGTCCACATGGGTCCACATATAAACCCCAACATCACTTCCTAAATTTATCTCGAACGCATGTTTGGGACTAGTTTTTGGATTAGTCACAAACCCTAACTTCAAACAAGTATAACTTTGTATCTGTAATGAATTAAGGGCTAAAACTTGTACCCAATATTCCTTGATATCTTCTATGAAACTCCTCCATTTTTTGCTCCTTGATTCGTCACTAAAAAAAGAGATATAGCAAAAATGGAAAGATGACCTTTAAAGAACATACATTAGAACACATCATCATAAGATTTCATCTTCCCTCTAAAATTCGTTGCCAAGCTTGTCCTAAGAGATCACAAGATTGAATGATGAAATTGAGAGGTTCTTAGTGTGTATTTATACTTTTCCAAGTACCTCCTTTACTTGAATTTAGGGCCAACTTGTAACTTCTTGTTTGCAACAACTTTTTCTCCTTTACTTGATTTTAGCACCAACTTTTAACTTCTTGACCTTATATATGGGGCTTCTTGACCATACTTCAGGAATTCATCTTTAAGAGGGCATAACTCCTCAACTGTGAGGAACCACGTGGCGTTCCACCTACAATTACAGATGACTTGACGAGGACTATCAATCAATGGATGTTTTGCATGCATTTACAATGTCCTTCATACTCTTTTTCTTTAATCAACTTTGGGCTTTATGACCACACATCTGGGGCTTCTTAACTACTTAACCACTTAACCATATTTTCAGGGCTTCTTGTAGACTTCTTCAAAGTGTCTTCCTGTGAGGGCCATGCTTAAAGTTACTCCATAAGGGGACCACTATGGAGACTTCTTCAAATACACCCATTACTTCTGACAAATTTTGAACTTCTTCTAGGGATAACATCAATGAAAACCAATTTTCCAACAATCTCCTCCTTTGGGATCAAGGGAAACACTCATACTCCCTTTGTGACCATTTATCCCCATGTATTCATGTGCTCCCCCTATCTTTATGCTTTTGTTCTTTCTCTCCCCCTTTGACATCAATGGAAAATGGTAACTCCCCCTGATGATTTCTCTCCCCCTATCTTCTTTGCAAGATGTCGTGTAGATTAATGTGGGGCTTCTTGTATATGCTTCCCTTCATCTCTTCTAGGGCTTCTTGACCATTAGTACTTCATGTTATTTGTAATCCACTGACGTATATTAAAAGTGTTCATGTTAAGGTTCATTCATCACTTGATTTCAAGTCTTCGTGACTTGTCATGTCTTCACTGCGCTAAGATCAATGACATAATCATTCAACAATCTCCCCTTGACATTCTGATTGTTTCTCTCTCCTCTTCGTGTTGTGCCTCTCATGGTTTGCCTTCTTGTGACTACCTGGTTCCACTTGTCAATATGCTTCTCAACAATTCCATCTACCTTTCTGTAATTCCTCTTGATTTCATGCTTTCATCCACTACCATGTATCTTCTCTAATGTCCAGTGTTGTCTTCTAGACCTACCAAATATATCTATCCAAGTGTCACAAAAACATTCATGACCTTGCTACTCAACTACACATAATGCCGACGCATCTTTCACTTTATATTCTGAAGACTTCTGTTACAATTGATCACTACATATTCTCAAGTTGAATCAAATATGTCCACTAGTCTGCTCTGTCTTCAAATCAAATCTTCAAATCAAACTATGCAAGTCTGCAACAAGTACACATTCTTGAATCTATAATGAATATATCACTACTTGAATTCATGCTTGGAATCCTCTATACACTCATGAATCTATGCCTCAATGACATTCTTCATAGTTTCCAGCCGACCTATTCATAACTGCACGGGGATGTGTTTTGAAAAATGTTCCTTAATCGACCAATTTGTCATGAGACATTCTGCACCTCTTCCATCAAACCAATTTGATTCTTCCTTCCAAAATATGTAAACAAACACTTCAGATTACCTGAAAGATAGTTCTCTACTCTACAATAGTTTCTGCTTAGACTCCCCCTCTTCAATATTCACATTTACTAGGAGTCTCCAAGTCAAATTGCTTAGAACAATATATAAGCATGCTCTGTTGCAAGATCATCATTCTAAATTTTGACATCTTCCTCTTTGCCTATAGATTCATCATGATTTCGCAATTTTGTAAATCATGTGAGTATGATCTCTGGGAGTTATTCATTCACCTGTTCTTTTATTATTATTATTATTCCCCAAACTTTCTTATATCTGATGTCATTGTTTTCCTGTAAGGAATACTTCATCATGCTTCTACAGTCAGGAGCTATGTGTCCATATTTGTGGCATTTATAACATTCAATATTGTACAGTGCCACGTAAACATCTCTTGCTTGAATATTTCTTCCATAGCTCCGCAATCTATAGATTTATGTCCAAATTTATTACAAGTAAAAAAATAACCAGAAAAGAAGCTTTGATATCGGGGAGTGAATGATCTTCTTTGTGATGTAGTCCTTCTAAATTCACGCCTTGGTTGATTGTGATTTTCTCTTATGTTGTTTCCTTCACAATAATTGAAGCTTCTTTGATACCTGGAGATAGAAGGTATTCTCGGAGATACATATCTTATGCATTCATTCCTCTTTGACTCTTGCTGACCATGATCTCTTATTTTGAGAATGTCTGCATAATTCTTATCCTTCTCGTCATTCTTCCTTTCCATCAACCTGGAACATTTTTCTTCAATTTTCTTTACTGACAGTGTGGAGCTTCCTCTCTTTTCAACACTCTTGATGGGATTGGCATTTGCATCTTCTTTGCATGAGGCATCATCAATTTTTCCATGATCCATATGGATGTCGATGGCCTCCCACCTATTCCAACTAGCTCATTTTGGCAATTTTCCAATTCGGCAGTTTTTTCCTAGTTTTTGGGTCCCTGACTTCAAGGGTTGTTTTGAGGCCCTAAACAGCATTTTTAGGGATCGCCACAATCAAAATTTATAGGGCTTGCCACAAGAAACATGTGTAGTCCCGGGATAGACCTTTCCAACGGGATATCGTGCGCCTAAAACAGATACCGTATGCAAAAGTTACGACCCCGGGAAGTTGATGTACTAACTTACCCAAACGGGGCCCACATGACTTTATGCACTTCATCTCCTGGGGTTAGGTTTTTGGATGTCTAGGGTTTTTAACATTCCTTTTTATTGTAAAAAGGCCTTGAGAGCCTCATTGTAATCATCTTCTGGCGAATGAGCGCAACCGTCACATCTCTTCTCATAGATAAGCCGCCACCATTCTAGCAAGTTTATTTTCCGCTGCATTTTACAGTTTCAGCTTATTTCCTTATTGAATAGAAACTAGTTTTATTGTATATTTGTTATTCTGTGTTAAGCATCTTTTGATAATAATCTGTATTCATTTCATTCTGCTCATAAAATATAGATCAGTCCAGGACCTGCTTTATTGAATGGTGACCTTTAACAGCTAAGAATATCCTCTAGTACTTGAGAGCTCTTCAAGTTCTTATTGAGCTTGTCAACTTCAACCCTCAATGAGATGACTTCTTCTTCAAGCTTCTCACAATCTTCTTCCTTCTCCATCACATGGATCCTCATTACTCCTTCCATTATCTTTGCTTCTTCAAGTTGGGTTTTCAATGAGATGATTTCTTCTTCAAATCTTATTTATTGTTGACTAAATTTTGCTTCAAGCTTTTTTAAGTCCTCAGATATTTCCTTAAGATGACTTGTCAAGATCTCTTCTCTCTTCTCTACTTTCTTTCTTAGTGATACTATTTCGGCTTCCAAACACTGCTTTTCTTCCAACTAATTTTTTATTGTTTCTTCAATCACTTTGGCTTCTTCCAGCTGAACTTTTAGATTTATAATAATCTGTTGGACTTCTTCAGATTTTTTGTTAGGGTTTTGAGAACCCTCCTTTAGCTTGATCAATTCTTCCTTGAGGGAATTTTTTTTCGTCCTTTCTCCTTTTATCTCACTCAAAGTGTTGATTAGTTCTACCTGAAGATCCACTTTGCCTTCTTCATAATATTCTTTGTCATTTTCAAGTTCTTCTTGTTCTATCTCAATATCTTCTTTATCTTGATCAACATGTTATGGCTCTGTGGTTGCAAGAAGAGATTCCTTAGAGTAGCGATTATGTAGCTTATCCCAAATATCTTTGGCTGATGAGCATTGTCCCAATTTGACTTTTATTGAATCGGGTAATATATCCAGGATGGCATCCATTTCTATTTTGTTGTTCCTTTTTAATTCCTTCTTAGCTACAGTCTTCAGAGGTTTCTTTGAAGCGGTGTATCATGTAACAACTGAGTACCAAACATCATACCCATGTGCCTCTAGATGTACTTTCATTCTTGATCTCCATATCTCATAATTATGACCATCAAACATTGATGTTCCATTATCTGTGTAATCCATTATCTATCTTCTAGTGGTTAGATTGATTCTAAAGGACTTGCTTTGATACCAATTGTTGGAATATTCACCAATACTAGGAGGGGGGGTGAATCAGTGTTGAGCACTTTTTACTATTTGTTATCACAACATGTAAACATCAACTTATCAACAATGTATCACTTATGATTGCATTCAAAATATCATAAACATCTAACCAGAGATATCATAAACATCTAAGAGGGGGGGTGAATCAGTGTTGAGCACTTTTTACTATTTTTTATCACAACCTGTAAACATCAACTTATCAACAATGTATCGCTTATGATTGCATTCAAGATATCATAAACATCTAACCAGAGATACAAAGTACACAAGAATTTTACATGGAAACCCAAATTGGAGAAAACCACGAGACACTTTTTAATATATATCTTGAAGATTACATTCACCATAAGCACCAACTTCCAAAATTATCTAGCACCAGCTAGAAGGAGGCACCAACCCCTTTTTTGCAGGCTCCAACCTGAAGCAAGCTACAACTCCCCAAATTCTCCAGCTCCAACTGCAAGGAGGCTCCAACCCCTTAGTTTACAAGCTCCAACTTGAAGGAAGCTCCAACTGGAAGGAGGCTCCAACCCCCTAGTTTTATGAGCTCCAACTCAAAGGAAGTTACAACTCCCCTGCAAGAACCAACCTATTATATGAAGACACCAATCTTCCCGTGCACCACCCAACCTCCCAAAAATATAAATGAGAGACTCAACCTGTCACTGTACTTGTCACTAATATTAATACATCATCATCTTCATAAATAAGAGACTCAACCTGTCACTATTGTTGTCACTAATATTGATACATCATCAAAGTTGGTTCAACCCAATAACCACATAAAGCTCATGCCAAATCACCCAGGTATATATCAAACCATATGATAATATATGCTATAAACATGTACCAAGAACTTCAAGATATGACTCAAAGCATATACCAAAACCTCCAAGATACAAGCCTCAAAACATATATAAAAACATACCTTTCAACATGTTAAAACCCTAGTGCATGAGATATCAAATCATCAAACCTTCCTCAACTACTCTACTCAAAATCCCTCACACAAGTCTGCACCAAATGTCGACGTCAAGCTGCTCACAAGTCACTGTCACTAAAGATAAGTTTTGTCACTGTCTTTTTCACTGTCATTGATACATAAAAAAATTGGGTCCACATGGGTCCACATATAAATCCCAACATCACTTCTTAAATTTATCTCGAACACCTATTTGGGACTAGATTTTGGATTAGCCAAAAACCCCAACTTCAAACAAGTATAACTGTGTACCTGTAATAAATCAAGGTCTAAAAATTGTACCCGATATTCTTTGATATATTCTCCAAAATTCCTCTAAGTTTCGCTCCTTGATTCTGTTGGGTATGTGTTATATTCTTTGCACGAGTAGTAGTGTCTGAGCGCTTGCACTGGGCGCGTAGGGGGGTAAGAGGGGGGTGCAGGGGGGCGGAGCCCCCCGTGCGGGGGTTAGGGGGCAGCGCCCCCGAAAAAAAAATTTTGGGCCGACATATTTTCGCCGGGCCGACATATTTCCGGGACCACATGATATTAGGTGGTTTTTCGGCACATGGTTTTTGCCGATGGTTTTCTATTTCCGATTAAGGAATTAGGGTTTTGGACTAATCCAGGTCATTGGGTTAGGGTTTTGGATGTCGTTGGCTCCTATATGTATATTGTATTGTAAACAATGTAACACAATTGTATGAATA
>ML788713.1:410201-424830 GCA_009831015.1 Picea engelmannii
TATAATATATGCTGGTTTTCCCGGTTTGGGTTTCCAGGTGAAAAATCTCTGTGTAATGTTTGTATTTGCCATTGTATCTTTTCTGTTCTTTTCTGAATATCAGTTTGCAGTAGATATTGTACAAGGTTAGAATTTACAGATTCGTCACTGAAAAAGAGATATAGCGAGAATGGAAGACCTTCCTGAATTTTGGCCTATTTTGGAGAGCTAACTTGTACAACATGCCACATGCATAATATTTAATATCTGATTCAGAAACTCACACATAAACTATTATAGACTGTACTCTTTCCAATGCAATTGGTCTCATAGAATTTGGATACACTATGAAGAAGTTAGGACTTTTTTACCTAGAACACCTGTATGAGACTAGTTACGAGACTAATCAAAAACCCTATCTTCCACAGAGTGTATCTCCAAAAGTACAATGACCCAGAAGCTGAAATTTGTACCACATGTACCTTGATATGTCTTCTCAATAGCCTCTAAGTTTCATTATCTGAATAATTCTAAAAAAAATTATAACAAAAATGGCAAGATGACCTTTAAATAAGATACCTCATAACACATCATCACAAGACTTCATCTTCCCTTAGAATTTCACCCTTCTTCATTTCGTCTTTCCTCTGAAATTCGCTACCAATCTTGTCCTAAGAGATCACAAGATTGAATGATGAAAATGAGAGGTTCTTAATGTGTATTTTTAATTTTCCAAGTACCTCCTTTACATGAATTTAGGGTCAACTTGTAACTTCTTGTTTACAACAACTTTTTCTCCTTTACTTGACTTTAGGGCCAACTGATAACTTCTTGACCTTAGATCTGGGGCATCTTGACCATACTTCGGGGCTTCATATTTAAGAGGTCATAACTCCTCAATCATTAGGAACCACGTGGTGTGCCACCTACCGTTGGAGACGGCTTGACGAGGATTATAAATCAATAGATGTTTTGCAAGCATTTGCAATTTCCTTCATACTCTTTTTCTTCAATCAACTTAGTGATTCAATACCACACCTCTGGGGATTCTTAACCACTTAACCATATTTCCATGGATTCTTCTATACTTCTTCAAAGTATCTTCGCGTGAGGGCCATGCTTAAAGATACGCCATAAGGGGACCACTTTGGAGACTTCTTCAAATACACCCATTACTTCTAAGGGCTTCTGAACTTCTTCTAGGGTTGACATCAATGACAACCAACTTTCAAACATCTATAGTGGCACTATCAACTACAAAAGTTGAACACATGGCAACCACTCATGCAAGTAAGGAAGCAGTATGGTTATAGAAATTGTGTTCAAGTATTGGGTTGCTATAGCTAGATATAAGGATAGATTGTGATAGTGAGAGTGAAAACTTCCTGGCGAAGAACTCAAATTATCATTCAAAGACAAAGAATATTGATGTTCAATATCACTTTTTGAGAGACATAGTTGAATACAAGAAGGTGTTCTTGATGAAGGGGGACACTTTGGATAATGTTGCAGATTCATTAACAAAATTTGTGAGCACTGAGAAGTTCTCTTGGTGTAAAGGATATATGGGCATTGATGCCTTATATTGTTGACTATGTAATATTGTAACCCACTCTATGCAAAGAAAAAAACAAGTGGGAGAATGTTGGGTATGTGTTATATTATTTGCAAAATTGATCCCATGTACTGTACAATGATATGGGAGCAAACGGGGTCCATTGGTCCGTTTTTGGGGGTTTTTTGCATCCATTTTTTGCAGTTCTTTGGAACATGGTTTTTGCCAATGGTTTTCTAATTTTGGGTAAGAAATTAGTGGTGTTGACTAATATGGTTCAATGCATTAGGGATTTGGATGCCGCGGGATCATATATGTATATTGTGTTGTAAACAATGAAGAATATGATGAATAGAGGATTAGAGGTGTGGCTCTAAACAAGTTGTTGGTTTTCCCGGTTTGGGTTTCCAGNGTGTGTGTGTGTGTGTGTGTGTGTGTGTGTGTGTGTGTGTGTGTGTTTGTGTGTGTCATTGTATCTTTTTATGTTTTATTAAGAATATGTTTGCAGTAATTAATTGTACAAGGTTAAAATCTACAATCTCTTGTTTGACTTTAATGTCAAATAATGTGTTTTCAAGATCTCTAAAGTCAATTGAAAATTGGTGTAACATGTAATGTAGCCTTCTATTTCCATAAGGATGGGTGCCACATTTGTACTGGGTCAATTTTATAATTAACACATCTTCCCAAATTCAAACCCTTGAAAACATGACAGTAGGTGATAGCGAAGATTAAGTATGAAGACATGTAAAAATAAAATAAAATAAAATTGATAATTGAAAATATATTTTTGTAGAAATTATCTTTGCCAAGTCAAAAAATTATTTTTCATGAATTTTAAAATGTAAAATGTACAAAGACAGTTGGGGAATGGTAGTTATAGTTTCTTGACTAGCTACTATGGCGAAAATCCATGTTATTTCTCAATAAGGGTTTTTTAACAAACTGGCCTGGATGGGGGATAAGTCCTCCAGCATCATTTTCAGATCCTCAAGATATTCCTACACCAGCTACAGTCCATTGTTTCTTTCCTTCGGGAAACTCTTGGCTTCATCTCCTTTGAATTTGAATTATCCTTGAAGATTCTCCTTGAAGTTGAATTATCCTCTGAACTTTATCGTATTATCCATGCACCAGGAAACTATTTCTTTGGAGTCGAAAACGTCTAGTACACAACCTGCTAAGGAAATCCCCGATGTCCAAGATTTGTTCACATTCCTTTCCTACAGTGGTAGTGATGAATAATACTAGTATGATATTGACCATTGGAATATATGATCCTCCCGCCCAAACGAGTTTAAAGTATCCCCGCATAATTGTTCTCTTCTTCTCATTGTCATACTTGATGAAGTTGGTGGACTGATGTACAGACACTTTAGAATGTTAATTTCAAACTAATCCCTTTTACCATAATATAACTTGAATTTATTATTTCGAAGTAAAGATTAATGTGAATTAAATTTGAATTGATGGAGAATTTCCTCGAGAAGTCTTCCATTAATAACGACCTTTTAATATTTTAATCACTTGTTATTTTCTATAAGATTAACATTAAATGTATTTTGGGGCAAGTCATAATATGAGACACGTATTACCGCAGAGTAACGAAGGATTGGATGTGTGTCAAGAGATGTTAGAATGAAAGGCAAACCCGTGGTGAAAACTCAAGAAAGGACTAAGTATGAGACTACATCGATCAAATGTGAGGGGAAAAGAGTTTTGAAGTATTATGACCCGCGAACCCACAGTGAAATCGAAAAACAACTAAATATTGATATATTGATAGAGAGAAAACGACTTGAGAAAATGACTAAGTAACATAAATCAATCAATCGGACCTGTCGTGGTGAAAACGAAGTGAATCAACTGAGTGGATCATACCAACAACAAACATTTGAAAAATATTCTAAACATGGTGAAAGATGAGGATCATGAAACATAGTGGTGCATTTTAGAAACAGGGGAGGTTCAAAATTGAACGTGAAGAAGTCACAAACCCGCAAGAAACACAAAAAGAGACCAACTATTGGTGCAAAATGGATACGGCGGAACACAATGGTGCATTTTGGAGGTGGCAAAACTTTGTACAATGACTCATGAACCCGCGACAAAACAAAAAGATTCTAAGTGTTGAAATGTACAAGAGATAGAAGTTTTGAAAGATTTAACACATATATGGGTCAACAACTGGCTCAAACTATGGGACGATATCACCCTATGGATTATCGAGAATCCAAAATCTTTACCATTGGGCATGGAGTTAGAAAGAGAAAAGAAAACAAAATTTTGAAAATATGCATAGAGGGAAAGAAAATTATGTATAGAATGAGACTGAAAATTTTCAAGAGAAGAAATTGTTGAGATGTTGCTCGTTGACTAGCAACATTTGCACTGTACCTTTTATATCTTTTAGCAAATAAAAATTGTACCCAATATTTTTTTCAATAACATATGGATCAATCCACAATGCTTCAAACTTTGAGACGAATTTTCCTTGGCTTTGTTCCATGATAATACCAGTTTCCCCTTTTGAAAATCTTTTGTTGAGGTGCTTTGATCGAAATGCTTCTTGATGACCCACTGTCGTTGAGTCATTTTCCTTACTGGTTCATTTCTTTGTTCTTCCAATTGCATCAACTAGTCATATCTTCTTTGCAGAGGAGAGACTTCTTCCGAAATTTCAATGTTAACAGCGTGTGTCAAAACATTCAACTCCAAGTGAATGGGAATTTTGGATTCTTTTCCATATACCAATCAATATGGTGATGATCTAGTGTTTTCCTTTCGTGTCATTCGGTTGGCCCATAATGCGTCAATTAATTTAGTATTTCAATTCCTCTGGTTTACTGCAATTGTCTTTTTAAGGATCTAGATCAATGTTTTATTTGTTGATTCAACTAAACCATTTCCTTGGTGATAATAGTTTGATGATTGCCCCATCATGATACCAAATTCCCCACAAAATTTGGTGAACTTTGATCTGATAAATATTGACCCATTGTCAGTTATAAACTTTTTTGGCACTCTAAATCTTGATAAAATATTTTCTTTAAGGAAATTAATGAGCTCTTCATAATCTGCCTTTTTGAGATCTGTAATCTCTTGCCAGTTGGTGAAATAATCAGTTGCAGTGAGGAAGTGTGAATGGCCCTTGATGGACTTTGGATTGATTGGTCCAATGACATATAATCCCCATTATGTAAATGGTTCTTCTACTATTACAGGTTGCAACGACGTTGTTTCTCTTTTTATTTTTCCTGAGAATTTTTGGCCAAATATGCATTTTCTAATCATAGAATATGAGTCTTTGAAAATAGTAGGTCAATAGTAACCATCTCTCATAATTCTCCATGCAGTATTTGTAGGTGAAAAATGTCCACCACAAACACCTTCATGGAATTATCCCAGCACCTTTTGAGCCTTTGTTGAATCAATACATCTCAACAACATTCCATCGGAGTTTCTATGAAATAAGACTTCAACACCCAACACATCTTGATTTTCTTTCATTTTCAATGCCCTTCTTTCTTTTGAAGACATGCCATTTGGAAATTGACCAGATTTCAGATAAAAGATAATATCCTTATACCATTCTGAAGTGGATGATGAAGACCCTGTTGAAATAGATATATCACCATTTACTACATCAAGCCATCTCATTAGTTTACATAGCCCTTGTCCTCTAACTACTTTTAATGGATTTATCTAAATGTTGTATTCTTGAATCTTGGCAAGCCAATTTTCCCATTGTCCTTCTCTCAATTGTTGATTTAGCAACATCTTCACTAGAGAGGTTGGGACATAGGCTATCACATGAGATGAAATACTATAAGTCCTTAAATGTGCCACCCCTTTGACCAAGCAAAGAGTCTTCTTATATATCTCCAAATATTTCAATCCATAGTCATGCAGAGTCTTACTCATGAAACTTATTGGCAATTATTCTCCTTTGAGATTTCTTTGTGTTAGCATTGAGGCAATGGTTTCATCTGAAGCAAAAGAATATATTATGAAATCTTGATCAAAATTCAGGTTGACAAGCACTAGAGAAATAGTGATCTCATGCTTAATCGTGAATGTTTCCTGAATCCCCCATGTCCATTCAAACTTATGACTTTTTTTTCAATAGCAGATTAATGGGATTTACAATATTTGCATAATCTGGTACAAATCTCTGCACAAAATTTATCTTTCTAAAGAAATATTGGACTTCTTTTTTAGATGTCAGGGGATTCAATTCGTTGATTGCCTTAATTCTTTATGGATCAATATAGATCCCTTCCTTACTTATTATGTTCCCCAAAAGTTTTCCCTTTATACAACAATAAACACTTTTTTGGATTCAAAGATATACCATACAATATGCAATGTTGAAAGACTTCCCTCAAATGTTTGATATGTTCTTCTCTAAACTTCGAGTGAATGGCCAAGTCATCTTGATAATCATCCATGAACTTTCCAATCAAATATTTAAAGGCGTGATCCATTGCTCATTGTAAAATTGCTCTAGCATTCTTTAACCCAAAAGGCATGCAAATATATGCATATGTCTCCCAAGGTGTGACGAAAGCAATTTTTGGTCTGTCTTCTTCAACAACCAAAACTTGGTTGTATCCAAAAAAACCATCAAGCATGGAAATCAAAGTTGAACCAGTCACTTTCTACAGTAACATCTCGATGTTTGTGAGTGGATAATTTCCTTTGTTGCTTGCTCTGTTTAACTCTCTGAAATCTACACAGAGGCGAATTTCTCCACTCTTCTTTCTAACTATTATTGGATTTGACGACCATTATGAATGTCTTATTGGAACAATTGTTCCATCCTTCTTTAATTTGTCCAACTCGACCTTTACTAGGGGATTCAGCTTGGGATTGATTACTCTTAACTTCTGCTTAATAGGATTTGCTCCTTCTTTAAGGGGTATGATGTGTTGAAAAATGGACTCGTCGTATTCTTTTAGATCATCATAGGTCCAAGCAAAGAAATCATGAAACTCCTTAAACAAAGAAGTATATTGATCAATTTCTTTCTTTATGCAGTTGGTGTCAAGGTTTACATGTTTTGGAAAATCATGAGTGCCAATGTTTATCTTTTGTGTCTCATGCACTTTTCTGACAGATGTCTCCTCCTTTGTATCATGAATTTTTGTTTGATCATATCTTGTGAAAATAGATTCAAACCCAATACAATATTTTAAGATAGATACATGATCTTGATCATCCAGGGTTTCGGAAATTGAAGGCCTGGAAATTCTCTTTACGCGAAATGTGTTTTGATTCTATGAGTCATTTGGATTAAAAAGGGATGTAGCAACTACCAGTGAGTCAGCCTTCTAATTTTTATCTCTTGGGATGAAAAATATATTAAAAGAATTGAAAGAGTCCATAAGTTCCATTACTCTTTTTGCATAATGCTTCAACTTCTCTTTATTTATCGTGTATTTCTTCTTAATATGATTTATAACTAGTTCGGAGTCGCTAGTCACTATCCATTTTTATCTCTTGGATTTGACAACCATTATGAATGTCTTATTGGAACAATTGTTCCAGCCTTCTTTAATTTTTCCAAATCGATCTTTACCAGGGGCTTTAGCTTGGGATTGATTACTCTTAACTTCTGCTTAACAGGATTTTCTCCTTCTTTAAGGGGTATGATGTGTTGAAAAATGGACTCGTCATTTTATTTTCTATCATCATAGGTCCAAGAAAAGACATAATGAAAAACCTTAAAGAAAGAAGTATATCAATCAATTTATTGTTTTATGCAGTTGGTGCCAAGTTTTACATGTTTTGGAAAATCATGAGTGCCAATGTTTATCTTTTGTGTCTCCTGCACTTTTCTGATAGATGTATCCTCCTTTATATCATGAATTTTTGTTTGACCATCTCTTGTGAAAATAGATTCAAACCCAATACAATATTTTGATATAGATACATGATCTTGATCATCCAGGCTTTCAAAAGAATTATTTGAATCAGCAAGAAAAACATCTGATTGTTCATTGTTTTCAAAAACTTGCGAGTACTCTTGGTTATCAGAAATTGAAGGCCTGGAAATTTTCTTTACACGAAATGTATTTTAATTCTAGGAGTCATCTGGATTAAAAAGGGATGCAGCAACTGCCAGTGGGTCAGCCTTATAATTTTTATCTCTTGGGATGAAAAAGATCTTAAAAGAATTCAAAGAGTCCATAAGTTCCATTACTCTTTTTGCATAATGCTTCAACTTATATTTCTTTATCGTGTATTTCTTCTTAATATGATTTATAACTAGTTCAGAGTCGCCAGTCACTATCAAATTTTCAACTTTCATTTGTAATGTAAGATTCATCCCTTGTATTAGTGCTTTGTATTCATCCTCATTATTTGTGCATGGGAATTCAAGTTTGATGGAATATAGATATATGATTGATTATGGACTCTTAAAAACAATCCCTACTCTTCTTCCAGATAATTTGGATCAAGCGCCATTGAAGGACATCTTCCAAGAACCTTGAAATGAATTCTCCTCTTCTTTCTCTGGAGGGTTATTTTGCTCAGGACTAAGGGCATCATATTTTTCGATCCCTACATCAATGTAGTTCTCCATTAATTCATTTTCTTTCTTTATAAAGGATACAGGTTTTTTGGATTCTCTAGGAACTCTGGCCATTGTCCCATATTTGTTAGGAAACATCATGTAGCTTCCATCATTCATATGTATCCTCCAATCATTGAGGACCAATCTATTCCCAGAACAACTCTTTATGCTAGAGGCAAATCTACCACTATGGTGGTAAAGATTGTTGTGATGTGCGGCGCTGCAGTTATCCATGCACAAAATCTTTAATCTCTCTGTAAGTTGGGACCTTTCTTGAATCAATAACATAGATGTTTTCCCTAGTTTCATAATATTTAGTACATCCCATTCAAAGTTCCTCCATGACTGAAAGGGGCATAATAGTATTGGTTACTCCACTATACATCAAGTTGTTATGCAGTACAACATCATGGTTCTATATAGTTATATAAAATGGTGGAACTTTGCCCCTTGGCTTAATTGATGTAGAATTTTTTGTTGCCTGGAATTGGTAACAACAACTTCTATTCTATTGCTTGGTTTATCAAGAATGTTCAAAATATTTCCCCTTTGTTGTGGAATTTTCACTACTTCCATGAAGGGAAAAGTGATTCTCAACTTGGTCAAATCGCCAATCACATTGTAGGTCATTTGTTGCATATTTTTCACTTTATTAGCAATTATTTGTTGTTTTTTTGTCTCTGTAGGATTTGTTTTTATCTTTTCCTTTTCTTTTTCAGCAGCTTCCTTTTTTTTAATTTGTTTACTTGTGTTCTTGTTTGCACAACATTTTCTTGAACAATGTCATCATCTTCTTGTTCATTGAAAATGTAAAAGGATGATTCATCGTCATCCTCTTGAACTAATTCAAGAATTTCATCTTGAATGTTATCAGCCTCTTGTTCGTAATTCTCAAAATTGTCTTCTTAAAAAATTCCCTCCATCACAACAACATTAGAGTTTGGCACTCTAGGTTCCCTTTGCCTATGCTCTTCATCTCTATCTTGTGTCGTTCTTTGTTCTTGGACATGGTTTCTTCTTTGTTCCTAGACATGAATTCTTGGATTCTGATTTGTAGGAACAAAATTTTCAGCTCTTCTTATTCTCGTTAGCTCATTCTACATCTGTTGAATTGTTCTATTCATTTGAACTATTTCTAATCCTTGCTTTGTTCCTTGAGTTGTGGTTGGATCATTTTTTACAATAGGGATAACACCCTGGAGGATTCCTCCACCAACTCCTCAATTTTCAACTTTTCTTGATGTGGATGTTCCTTGATCTGATATTGTGAGAGTGTTCATTTGCCTCTAAACTTTTACAAGAATGATCTTTGGATCTGCATTTGTCTCTAACATGAATTCCTCCATTTTCGTTGCTTTGTGGATAGTTGTATCTAATGCATTTATTCCCGAGGATCTGGTGGCACAATTTACATTTGAGGGCATCACATTCTTATAACAACCAAAAATAATAGGGGCATTTGGTTGTTGCTCCTCTGGAATCTGGTTCAAAAACTTGAAATTTTTTAAATTTAAGTCTCTTATTCTTTCACCTTTCTTCAATTGAATTTGAGTGAGTTGTGTAAGCAAGGTATGGAATGCAAATGGGGGTGCATACATAGTAAAAAGCATGTTCTACAGATCATCGAATGATGAAATCAATTGAGCAGGAAGAGAAAGGTACCATTCATAGGCTCGTCCCATCAAAGTCTGCAAGAACACTCTAACCATGACATCATCGTATTCTATCAAAGAGATGTCACAAACCACCAAGAATTGGTCTAGATGTCTCTTTGGATCTATGCTCCTATCTCTTGAGAAGATTGGCACAACTCCTTGTGGGAGGGTCAGCAACTGATGTTGTCCCCCTTGCGAATTAAGAGGGCTTTTCCTGGCCCTTCTTCTTGGGACTCTTCATCTTTCTTCTTGATTCTCAAGAACTTCGTTTCTTTCTTCTTTGTCTCGCATTGTTAGAGTTATTCTTATTTTATTCTGGAAGTTTCGCCAACTTCTAGAGGTTGAATTTGTTTACTCTTGCTTCTTATTATTGGTCCTTTATATGATTCAAACTTCTTCTTTAATTTCTATCCCTTTTTCTTTGTTTTCTCACAAATTATCTTTCTTCTTCGCAGGCGAAGGTTTCCCATGACCTTTCGAGCTCTTCTCAACTTTTTATTGTGGATAAAACCAAATAGTACAATTGATGCAAAACACTTGTTTGATTCCTAATCCAACTTGTAACTGGGGTTGATTAGGTTTAGGATGAGTCATGAAAATTATGGTCTGTGAAACCAACCCTTTGTTCTCCCTAGTATGGTAGCCAAAAATGTTGATGTTTAGATCTATTAAGGTATAAACAACAACCTCACGAGGATAAAATATCCCCGTGCATTTTTATAGAGGTGGTACTCCTTTGTATTTTCTTAAAGATAAGTCTTGAATATCTTCGGACCACAATATCAAAATGGGAGAATACTAATTAGAAAACTCCAATATTTATCACTAAAAAAATGTAAAATATTAATGATTGAAAAATAATTTACATTCACAAAAGAATTTATGAGAAGAGGACCATGAATATTAAAACACAACATATACAAAAATATTGTATAGAAATAAATAACAATTACAAGAAAAATAATATGATTCTCATATCCATCACAATTTCATAATTTTGATTACATTCGTGGGAAAGAAAGATAAAGGCCCACAATTGAGAGAACTTTAGAAGAGTTTTTCTTTCAAAATAAAAGAGAATATGATAGGAAAACTTTAAATATCTTATTCTCACAGCTCAGAGTTCAAGATATCATTAAAGTTTAACCCTGAAATAGTTCTCTAGGATTTTAAAAAAATAACAATAGTCCTTGATAGACTGAAAATAAAATACATTCGTCCAAATGAGCTGGGATTGAGCTCCCATGAACCATAAAAGGAAAGTGGAACAAGGTTGAACCTGAAAAGAAGAGAGAGAAGCAATTAAAAATTGGTTATGCTTTCTCAAGCACGACAAAACACAATTGGATGATTCCTGAACGAGAAGAAAAAAAAGAATAGGGAAGGATGTGATCAGTTTACTCACTGTGATGGATTTCTCTCATTTTTTATCCGATGACCGATATTCCTTTTGTATTTTTTTTTGTTGCAGTTACATGACCGGTACCAACTTCCTTTGTTTGATCTTCTTCAATTATTTTGATTAAATCTTGCTTTAACCAATTTTCATTGTAATCCCTCATAGGCACGACGGTTATCTCTTGCATGACTTTAATGTAGAATAATGTGCTTTCAAGATCTGTAAAGATATTGAAAGTTGGTGTAACGTGTCTTCAATATCTTCATTTTTATTCACATAGCTAACTAGCCAACTTTCGACTTCTTTCTCTATGTACTTGGTCAAACTATTAAATTTTTCTACTGACATGGCCTTCAATATCTCTAGATGTTCTTCATATTGTTCTCTTGTCATAAGCATAAAACTTAAAATTATTTCGGGTCTTGAACTTCTCATGTGGTTCATGCCAAGTATAACTCAATCAATTTCAAATATAAATCCCCTTTTTTGACACTTAAAGTGTCACAATCAACCAATATTTCCTTTAAAGTCTTTATTCTCTTGATCCAACATGCTTTTAATTGTTTTATACGAGTGGGCGACGATACATATTATTCCTTTATTTTTAATTCACTCATGCCTGAAACCTTTGAAATAAATGTAATAACAATATCCTTATAAAAACCCTCATCATTCTCGAGATCGACTTGGAGGTATTGTCTTAGATTGGTCATTTTGGACCCCAAAGAAACAAAACTATTTGCAAGCTCTCACGCTTCAAGAATTAAAGACATATGTTTCTTATTATTCTCCCCAACATACCTTTTGATTGCAGTAAGTAGGCTTGATGTTCCTCTTAACCTTGAACTGGATTCTAGTGTTCCATCAAGGCTCTTCCAGGGTTGTATGGTATTAATTGGGTCGGTGAATATGGGTGGTGGAATCAAAGCATTCTCCAATTATTTAACTCTTTCTTTTAAATTGGCATTTTAATTCTCCATCTCATTAGCTGACATTTTAAGAGCTTCCCCTGTAACTTCATTGATACGTGCAATTCTGGAAGGTGGCACCCCGTTGAGATCTAACTCTGAGTTAGATTTTCCTGAGACCTTTTTATTTTTCGAATGAATTCTTTCAAAGATTAATTTCTTGGTACTTCTATCAAATAGAGCATTGTGTACAGTCAAAGATTTTTCTTCAAAAAAGATTGGTTCTTGTGTTGCCAATTTGGCTGCAACCTCTCAACTTTCTTGAAGTCTTTGCTCTTCATCGGGAAATTCTATATATTCAATATTGGCATCCAAATCCATGTCTTCAAGAGCAACTTCATCTTCAGGTGAGACCTCCTCTACTCCTTGCTGATTGTTTTTCCTTTTTCTTTTACTTGTTACAGGAAGTTTGTGAGGTCGTTCCAAATTTCCCTTTGGAGGGTTTTCATCTCCTCTGTCATAAAAATCATTAACTGAAGACTTATTTTGTTCTTGTGTTGTTTCTTGAGAATTTTGTTTTTGTGGGTCACTTCTTTGAAATACATTAGGAGAACAAGTACTCCTTTCATTAACAACTCTTCCCCTTCATCTATGTTGGTTTGTAGTGCTGATGACAATCTCGATGTCCTTGGTTTCTTTTCAACAAACACTGCTTGAGGGTCCTGGTTGTCACCTTCCTCTTCTCCAAATAAAAATGAATTAGCAAGTGAAACACTAAAAGCGATAGATGTCATATGATCCATAAACAAGTGGTTGGGGTATAACCCTTTGATTTCGTTTGCAAACTTTAAATTATACTAGTCAAAATGCATTGCAAATTCATCAACATTTTAAATACTTCTCAACATAATTTCCCCAATTCTCCAAGGTAAATGAATGAATTACTTCTTTCTTTTTTCATGAAAGAAGTGAAGCCAAGATCTGTATTGTCTGAAAACCTTCACAACAAACAACTTGTTATATATATATAATGGGGGAGATACATGGGTTTTTCTCAAGAACAACAAACTCTGATAACACTATGATGTTCCATGGCTTCAATGCTTCCCTTTTTGTCCAGGAAAGTCGTTGCTTCTAAAGATAGTCTCAACATTTTCGGCCCAAAGATAAGTTTATTGAAGGAAAAAAAAATGTGTTATGAACTTCATAAAAATGATATGTAGCCTTCTGCTTCCATAAGGTTGGGTACCACATATCTACTGAGTCAATTTTACAATTAACTTGTCTTCCCAAATTCAAACCCTTGAAAACATGATAGTAGGCAATAGTGAAGATTAAGTATGAATACATGTAAAATTCTTATTGTTTTTTAAATTTGATAATTGAAAAAATATTTCTGTAGAAACAATTTTTTCCCAATCGAAAATTGCTTTTTCATGAACTGTAAAATGTAAAATGTACAAAGCCAGTTGGGGAATGGCAGTTGTAGTTTCTTGATGTGCTACTCTGGTGAAAATCCATGTTATTTCTCGATAAGGGTTTTTTAACAAATTGACCTAGATGTTGGATAAGTCCTTCGACATCATTGTCGAATCCTCAAGATATTCCCGCAACAACTCCAATACATTGTTTCTTTCCTTCAAGAAAATATTGGCCTCGCCTCCTTTGAATGTAATTGTTGGCTCTGGAAGTTTCAACGTTTTCTTAATAACTGATGGTGCTAGAGAAATGGGATATTCTCCTTGAAATTAAGTTAATCTAACCCCCCTTACTAATTACTAATTACTAATTACTAATCTAATTCCCCCCTTAAGCTAGATTTTTAAAATCAAATTAATTTAGAAAGCATTGAAAGTAAATTGCATGAAATAATCTAACTAGGAAAGCAGGAAATTGCATAAGGAAAGACAACATGTGAAGAGAAACAAGACAACATAACACATGTGAGCTCACATCAACAATAAATCAATCTTGCATTATAATGATAAAATCAACTTCATAACAAAATGATGAAAGCATGAAATTAAGTCTATGAAACAAAACTAAGATCCCTTTTCATTTCTAATCAAAAAAATTTCTCCAAAATCTAAGACTAATCATGACTCATGAAATGGAGAGAGAGCACTCTCTTTTATACATGAGAGCTTTGAAAATAAGATAAGCTTCTCATAATTACAGATCCACTATTCTCTCAACCAATTTGTCACTATTACAAAATATGATCCCTTTAAATCCTCACACGATCTTGGATAAGATATGTTATCCAAATCTCCATGATCTTCTCCTTTGGAATAGGTTTGAATAATTATCTCCTTGAAATGGTGAAGGAGATATACATGAATTCTTTTGAATTAATCCTTCACATATTTCTACACATTACAAAGCTCACATATATTTGAGATATTAGTGGAAAACATGTTAATTTCTAATATTTAATCACAAATTCACTTATAATACTAAAATGAATAAAGTGGAAAATAATAAGGTGAAACCCAAATATAATTATGGAAATGGTATAATGAAAGGTTAATTAGGACTATGAAATGTAAGGAA
>ML788713.1:429105-452668 GCA_009831015.1 Picea engelmannii
ACAGGTTAATCGCAGGTCCTGCACAAATTAACAAACAAAAAAAAATGTCCATTTGCAATTTTATATTTTATTTGTTTTTGTTATATATATATATATATATATATATATATATATATATATCTTGTTTCCAATTTTTAAATTTGTTTGTTTGTTTTTATTATGTTTGGTTTAAAACAAAACAAAAGCACTATATATTTTTTTGTATTGAATGGAATCTATCGTTCAGTGGATTTGGATTAGTCCTATCTTTTCACATGGATTTTGAGGATTTTTCTCCCAACTAATTCAACAAATGCGTGAAAGAATGCAGGTAGTTGAAACCGCCATAACCAGATTTGCAATACACTAAATATTTGTTCTTAGTTGAGAAAAATTATTGCCCGAATCTTTAGTTTTAGTTAATTCGATTATTTTTTTCAACTTCCAACAATCATATCCCTACTATTGTTTTCTTTTATTCGTTCCGTAATTAAGAATTTGTAAAATTATTGCCATGATTTTGGAAGATCTACAAAGTAAAGAAAACAGATTTTTTATTTTGTTTTTCATTAATTAATCTCACATCCAAGTTCCAATTGCAAATTTCGATCAAATTAGAAGGATGGAGACAAATTACGGTGATTAAGATGAACCTGCAGTTTAATATTTTATTGTTTTTGCAAGTACAATTTGCAGGTTTTACTCCAAATTAAAAAGGCAAATGCTAGTCTTGGCAGCCGAGGTGATTACATTAGCGGATTTGGTGTGAGCAGGTGCAGGTTTCGGATGAAGGTGAGCTATGGCATCAAAACTAGAAATGGTCCAGACCAGAAGTTAAAAATGAGAAGAGCGCAGGCATGACACTGTTCAATCACTGTTACAGCAAAAACGTCACTGTTTCAGCATATAAAATTTCACTATATCAAGGGAAAAAAAAAAACCGTCACTGTATCAGCATGTAAAATTTCACTGTAACAGCATGTAAAAATTTTCATTGTAACAGCATGTAAAATTTCGCTGTAAAAGCATGTAAAATTTTCGCTGTAACAGCATGTAAAATTTCGCTGTAACAGCATGTAAAATTCAGTGATTGTTTCATCATGTAAAGACTCGGATTTGTTTTATTTGTCTAAATTTTTTTATTGTGTTTATTTGCAGGTCAAAGGATGGACGCGCAAATTTTTATTATTATTTTGTTTTTAAATTGGTTTCTAATAAAAATTAAACTTGAAAAAGTGTAAAACAAAATAATTTTTTTAGAAAATGGATTAAATGCATTAAAAATTGGAGACGAAAAATAGATTAGGCAAATTAATTTTATCGTCCTCAATCAAAAGTATTCCTGAAAACGTTACAGGCATCCTATTTTCTGATCCTCGTGATCGCTCGAAGCGCGGAGGAGAGCATACTTATTCTAAAACAAAACAAAACTGAAAATAAATTCCTACCTACACTACACTAATTAGAAATTAGAATTTAGTTACGTGTAATTAAATAGCCAATGTAGCCACTCACGTAGCAGTGACAGCAATATGTTCAGTGGCAAATTTTCGAATGAAAAATGGAAATTTACAAGAATGAATGAATCTAGTTGTTGTAGCGGCAAACTAGATAAATAAAAATAAAAATGAAATTTATATAAACGAGTACTTACCTGGAACCATTGCTCGATATAGCTTTCATAGGCGCGATTTCCCTCGCTCAGATCTTGCTGTAACTCTTCTTCATCTTCCTCGATCTCCTGCTCAACTATTTGTTCATTATCAAATGCGTGGGAGTCTTCAGATGTTAAATCTTTGTTTGTTCCTGGAGGAGTATTTGAATCTTTAATTGCTATCAAGATCTCTTCTTCTTGGGAATAAGAGATCCTGACTTTCGCGAGGATATGAGTGAGTAGTTCCAAGCTGACACTCATTGTTAAACCATATTGAAAAAGGGATTCTTACAACACCCGAAAGTAAAATCGAAACAAATTGCGTAAAAATCACACTTTGCAAAAATTAAACACTCATACTGAAAACAAATACTCTTCACAGTTGCGGAAATCAAGAACACTTGCTGAAATTTAAATCACTATTGCATAAATTGAAATTCACACTTGCGAAAATTGAAATTCACACCCTAATTACGCTTGTTGGAATTGAAATTCACACTCTAGTTACGCTTGCTGGAATTGAAATTCACACCCTACATGCTCTGATCCATATGAGGCCGAGCCCATTACAGTACCTGCAAAAATGCGTAGGCTCTTCCCCACGCCTTACTGGCCCTATCACCTCAGAGTAGGAGCATGACTAAACACACTTTTGCATGAAAATAAAAACTAAACTTCAATCCATTGTGCTTTCCTCGGCAACGGCACCAAAATGTTGGTGCAATTTATCGTCGTTAAATAAATATCCAAGCATTTAATTTGTCAATCCAAGGTTCGTAAGATTACAAAGCACGCGCACTGTATGTGCAGAATTGAAGTGAAATTAAGTTAATCTAACCCCCCTTACTAATTACTAATTACTAATATAATACCCCCCTTAAGCTAGATTGTTGAAATCAAATTAATCTAGAAAGCATTGAAAGTAAATTGCATGAAATAATCTAACTAGGAAAGCAAGAAATTGCATAAGGAAAGACAACATGTGAAGAGCAACAAGACAACATAACACATGTGAGCTCACATCAACAATAAATCAATCTTGCATTATAATGATAAAATCAACTTCATAACAAAATGATGAAAGCATGAAATTAAGTCTATGAAACAAAACTAAGATCCCTTTTCATTTCTAATCAAAATATAATCTAAAAGCTTTCTCCAAAATATAAGACTAATCATGACTCATGAAATGGACAGAGAGCACTCTCTTTTATACATGAGAGCTTTGAAAATAAGATAAGCTTCTCATAATTACAGATCCACTATTCTCTCAACCAATTTTCCATTATTACAAAATATGATCCCTTTAAATCCTCACATATATCTTGGAAAAGATATGTTATCCAAATCTCCATGATCTTCTCCTTTGGAATAGGTTTGAATAATTATCTCCTTGAAATGGTGAAGGAGATATACGTGAATTCTTTTGAATTAATCCTTCACATATTTCTACACATTACAAAGCTCACATATATTTGAGATATTAGTGAAAAACATGTTAATTTATAATATTTAATCACAAATTCACTTATAATACTAAAATGAATAAAGTGGAAAATAATAAGGTGAAACCCAAATATAATTATGGAAATGGTATAATGAAAGGTTAATTAAGACTATGAAATGTAAGGAATGGTGAAGGGAAAAGAGGATATAAATGTGACATTTCTGAGTCCTAACAGTATCAGAGCAAGTTTGCTCTGGGAGGAAACCAAGTGCACATGGTATCGACAAATCTATGAGATCAGAGTGACCAGGGGAGAGATCGAGTTCAGAACTAGGGTTATAGGAGAAGATCTATGGGATGAGGAGTGTCGAAGTGGGTGCTTGAAGGACTAAGCACATATCCATGGGATATCTTAGCAGATCTATAAACCAACAGGCAAAAATCCGAAGACTAATTTATAGGAAACATCAAAGCCGAGGCTTTGAAGGGGAGAGGGAGCACATGGAAGTAGAGAAGGACTTTTGGTCATGTGCTTGAGTCATATACTTTGGCGAAAAAATGGATTTTTTCTCAAGTGCTTGAGCCACGAAGGAAAATGACTCAAAGGGATCTCAGATGGGTGAAGAAGGACGTTCATCTAGAGATTAGAGGATGACTGATTTATTGGAGTAAATGACTCACACATATAGCAAAGAAGGAACTTTTCTCAAGGAGATCTCAAAAATGGGTGAAGAAGGAATTTCACCTAAACATTTAATCAGTTCAAAGGAAAAGAGAAGTCGTGGGAGCAACTAGAATAGCACCATGAGTAGCAGGCAGATCTGGTAGCAAGGACAGATCTGGGCAGCAGAGGAGTTGTAGGTACAAGATCGTACAACAACATCATAGGTGTTTGATTGCAGGTGTTGGCTATTTATTAGTGGCCAAATGACACACAAAGAATGAGTGAGTAAGATATGATTGAGTGGATGAATAAGGACTTTCATTCAAGTGTGTAGAGCAGGGTTCGAGGAAAGGAGCAAAGGGGAAGTAAGGGAGATAACAATCAACTAGCAATATTGAAGGAATGATCTTGAGGTTTGTAGGGCTTGGATATTTGTTGACTTGTATTCCTCAAGAGAACCATTATCCCAGGACGGGAGCCTGTAAAAAGATCCAAGGGTATATTGGATCATGGATCAATGTAAGTGGCAGAGAATAGGGAGAAGGTAGCTCTGAAGGTTGAGCAGCTCAGAGGGAGTCATCCTTCAGGTTCAAGTGGGAAGGATCAACCTTTCAAGTTAGTCAATAAGGACTCATGGTACGAGATGGCCATGCAGGATGCTCAAAAGAAGGAGACTTCTAGGAACATTTTCAACGGCAGTGAGTCTTCGGACACAGGTTAGACCATCATGGTAGGGATAGCTTCTATGTCAGAGGGAGCAGCCAATCAAGTGTATTAGAGAGCAGGCATGGTAGAGGATTTGGTAGTGAAGATAGAGCCAACTCCATGTGGGAGAAGTACCTTCCTCATTAAGAGGGAGTGTTGATGTTTTTGGTAGCATCAGACAGGTACTTGCACATTGGCACGTGTTTTGCATGTGGAAGTTGTCGAAAATATTCTAGTATTGAGTTTACTTTAGTTAAAAGGAATTAATTGAAGTAAAATTGTATTTATTAGTGAATTGAGTTATTTAAGGAACATGCATAGCATGCAGCATGTGATCTAAATATTAAGTGGGTGTGAGAAGTAATCTCAACCATAAATCATTTTGGATATTAGAAATAGATTGTAACTCATCATTATAAAAGCAAGGTTGGGGTAAAGGAGAAATCACTCTTGATGAGAGGTCAAGGTCGAGAGACTTTGGTGAGAGACCAAGGTAGGAACTTGTGTGAGATACACTTGTGAGAGACGTGCGTTGAGGGATTCGACACATTCAGAACTTTGATAGGAAGTCACTTTGGTGAGACGCCAAGGTTGAGGATAGCAAAGAAGGACCTTTTCTAGTGTAGGAGAAAAGAAGGACTTTTGCTTACATTAGAGTGAGGAGATCTCACTAGTTGGGTGAAGAGAGTTCATCCAAGTATTGATGAGATGGTTGGATCACAAAGGATCGTGATTCAAGGTTTTGATAGGTGGAGAAGGACTTTCATCTAAAGGTCATACATGTCATTAAGGAGAGAGAGTAGAAGCAGCCACAGGTGGGTTTCAGAGGACATAAGCCACAAGGAAGAGCAGAGTCATACGGGCTTTCCATACATATATGTGGGTCATAGTTTAGACAGTCGCGAATATCCATAGGTCACATAAGGGAAATTCACAGATGTTCGCGGGTCACAAAGGAGCAAGTCACAGATTTCTCAGAAAACATGTTGGTACAAGGTCTTACAACAACACAGGTGTTTCCAGGTTTGTCTGTAGTGTAAATTCTCTTAGTGGGTCATTTTCCCTATTATGGGAGCCCTGATTTGACCTTAATAAAAGCATCATTAGGCTGGTTTTCCCTCTAGGGTTTTTCCAAGGGTTTACCCGAAAATATTGGTGTTTATATGTGCTTGATTTGGTTTCCTTGTTTATGCTTCCACTGCATGTTTAGTTGATTACTTAGTTGTGCTTTTAGTAGATAAAGTGATTTTATTTGAGCTCATTGTTGGGTGTTGAGTAGAGTGGTAAAAGATCAACATGGTATTAGTGCATACCAAGGGTTGAATCCGCTCAGGAATAATATTTTTCAACAAAATATTCAAGCAAGCAGGATGAATGGCATTGTTTGACATACTTAGTGGATATACGGATGCCATTGAGATAAAGTTTTCTCTTTAATTGTGTGGAAATTCCATAGTATTTCAAGGCTTGTTCATGGAGGTTACATAAGAAACAATTGTAGAGGTAAAACTCTCTCCAGAGCAAGGGAACAATGATTCAGGGGTAAAACAAACTCGCACAATGCGAACCAAAGTTTCCTACATGGTGGTGCATCCCTCATAGACACAGGAAATTTGGTAGATAAAGAGACATCATCAAATCCATGGGACATATATCTTTTCATATCATGATGTATATACTTATGAGGGTAGGCACAACATTGTGTTGACCTGCCATTTAAAATCTTGGAACATTTGAGACACTAGAAGGTCATCAATGTCCCATATTATTTAATGGTCACTCCAGAGAATGTCTACAGAAGTATAATCAGGGAGAGAAGCGATGGTAGCACACCATGGATTATTTAAATTACTAATTTTGGATGCCTTGTGAAGAAGAAAACCATATGTCACATGGGACATGTTCATCAACAATCCTGAGGAAGTTGTAGCATCAACACCACCAAATAAAGAACTACCACATGTTGCAGAACCTGTGCCAAGACCAATAATTGAAGAATCTTTGTTCGCTATAGAGTTCATGGAAACCATTGTAGAAGCAACTAAACCCGACAATAACATAGTATGGAGAATAAGTAAGAGAAGACATCCTTATCCCATTTAGGAAACAGAATAAAAAATTCCCTTGGAATGTAGATGAAAAACCCTTAGCCCAAGATGGGAAGAAAATCAATATTTCTAATTCTCCATAGCAGGGAGAACCTACCACCCCACCAAGGGTTCCAATTGTTGAAGAAAAAGAAGACAGCAATAGCTCTGTTGCTAAAAAGACAATGGTAACAGAAGAAACTAGCAACTATGCTACGGAATAGATGCATAGGAAGATAAATAAATCTAGTTCAAGGAGTTTGTGGAATGGGATTCAAACAATTGCTATGGCCAAAAATTTAGTAGAAGTGTTGATGAGACAGTTTCAGATTGCTTAGGGTGAAGTAGCCAAATAGAAGCCAGAAGCTGAATTAAGACATCATAACGTAATTTATGTCCATGAGCATTTCCAGGTGATTTCTCAACTAGAGGAAAAATTTGATTTGACCTCGATAGAATTTAATGAAAACTTTGAGATCCTCGGTAATGAAAATACCAAGATGAAAACAAACTTACTAAAAAAATGCAAGAAACTACAAAAAGGCCGAGGAAATTACAAGGTTAGTCGATGTTTGTGAGGATATTGTTGAGTATGCTAACAAAATGTTATCGTGTTGATTTGTAATTGAGGGACTGAGAGCCCACACAATTCACCAATACACATTCGTAATGCAGAATATAATTGTTTCTCTATCAATCTAAGAACAAGCTCTTCTTCTTTCTCTTCTCCCATAGACATGAAAGGATGGATTCATATTGTTTTAGTTCATTTCTCGACTACTTGCTTGCAATGCCAAAACAAACATATGTTTAACAGAGGCACACCAAATCTATTCTCAAGCTGAATTTGTCCTATGTTTATCACACATCTAATGCAAGAGTCAAAAAATAAAAAGAACTCCAATTTAAATTGTTAATGGAAGGGAAATTATGCCTTTGAGATGTGCCTACTTAGCTACAGAACTTTGTTTGTTTGTATATCTAGTGTTGTATTCATATATCTACCCATTCACAATTTTAATCAGATATGGACAGATTCCTTTCAATAGACATTCAAAGTAAGAGCCATGAATAAATGCTCCAATTTGTATTGCCAATTGGAGTCCAAACTTTGTTTATGCCAAGAATGAGTCAAATTATGTTCCATTAATCATCAACAATGTGCTTTGCTATTTGAAATATATTACACACTATTATGTCTCTTTAACACACATTCAATTGTCCCCATACATATAATGGTAGTGAGCATCAATGCCCATGACCTTAAACTAAGGGTGAGAGATAATTATATCATGTATTCAAGGTTCGATCCTAATCTAACAATTATAGAAAGGGGGAAATCGGATTGTAATATATGTTTGTAGGGTGCACACAACACTCAAACATCAATTTATTTTTATCCTAGTAACTCACATAGGTAGCAAATCGAAAACCAATAGTATACCAAGCAATGGCAGTGCAACACACATCATTCAAATCGATAACAAAATCAGTTTGTGGGAGTCCAACACACAAGTTTTGGCAGTGAATTAACAATAAAACTCAATGTTGTAGTTAATCCATTGGAACAATTGATGGATGGGGTTGAATGTAGGTGACAAACGCATTGCTATCATTGGAAGTTGAGTTACGAGTGTAAATTTAATTACTAGAACCCATGCTACAACTTAATCACGAGAAACACAATCTAAATAACTCCTAATGGAAACTCATTTGTGTTCATTGCTGAGATTCAACGGATTTAAGAATAGAATAGCAGTGGATGCATTTTCATTTAATAACCAGAATAGAACACTCAACCACTAGCAACTAAACACACCATATGCACAACAATGATTAAATGCGCCATAAACAACATAGATTTTTACCTTGGAACCCAAACAGGATAACCATATTGATTAGGGTCTTTATTAAGTATGAAATTGATTACAAAAGGGTGAGCTATACACAGATTTAGTGTATTGTTACTCATTGGCAGGAAATTTGTAGATGGCCATGGCTCAACAACAATCTTCAGCCATTGTGAGACAGACTCAATGCCTTCTTCTCCTCCGATCAGCAAGCATGTTATCCCCATTTTGTGGATAACTAAGGAGATTATGTCTCAAGGTCCTCAAGTTGTAGATATGGAGTGTTGAGAGACTACATGACTAGGAGTATCCTTTTGCAAAGATGGAGACCGTTCTCACCACCACAGAGGTCATATATTTCCAGATGGCATCCACCACACCAACTAGCTTTCGGAAGGCAGTCGGCCTCGCTCCATGAGGTACAAGTCAGTATTATGGTAAGCATCATTTCAATATTTGAGGCATTTAAGTATGTTGTATCTTAGACTGCTTTAGATTTCATGATATATGCTTGGACATTATGCCATTTTCCCTACTTCACCTTGGTGGTTGACATTGTGCCCTAGTAAGTGGTCTTCCTTGGGGATGGGTTTTCTACTAGGAACTCCCTAGAAGTGCCATCGTACCATTCCCAACCATACTTACCACTTTCCATCACTATTTCCCCCCATTTCCTTATCTCTTGGAATTTTAGGGTGTATTGACCGAAGAAGGGGTTGTCCCTCATTCTATGGGAAGAAGGGGCTGAAGGCCTAGAGGGATTGATGTTGGGTAAAGGAAAAAAGCCTATGTATGAACCTTCTAGATGCTTCGCCCATGGATCAACCAAGAAAGCAATGAAATGCTTATCTTTGAGAAAAGGGGGAGCCACAAAAAAAATATATGATTCAAATTTATTAAAAGGTTAGTTATAGGATAGGAGGTCTCATCATGAGTCAACCTATCGTGTCCATGAATATCTAGTGGTACGAAAATACCATCATCTGTTCACCAAGCCAGGGTAATGACTCTCAGTTGCATGGCTGAGAGAAAGGGCGTCTCATCACAAGTCAACCTTCTCATTATCTTAATACCATGCCAGGGTAGTGGCCTTCAACACTTCATTAAAATCATGAAAGAAACAAAGAATGGAAAAATAATGGGCTTGTAAAAAGTGCATTGCAAACAAAGGTACCACACACCCTCTACAAAGGCACCCATGAATGAGACACTACGACCTCTTGTATGTCATGAGCCCTATGCCCATTGAGTCTTGACCTTAACCACTTCACCCAATTTATATGGCTTAGAGAGGGATCTCTTGGAAACTCTCCTTGACCTAGGGAAAGATACACCCAATAGGACACCTCGTCAACCCTCCCATATTCAAGCTTGACAAGTCGCATAATGTCTTTGAGCACTTAATTGTTTGACATAGTAATCTTTGATGCACATGTTTAGGTGGCTCATTTATTGATTGGATTCACTTATCTTCAGCCATTAGGGCTACATAAACCCTAATCTAATTGCTTGAATAACTCTCTAATCAACCATTAGAAATTGCCCAAAGTTTGCACACTTGTATTACTTGCTCTAACACACTTTTTGGAAAAGTTTGGAGGAGTTTTAGTGGCTGATTTTCTTGTTGTAACACATTGATTGTTACAGCCATAAAGCTGATATAATTTTCTGCATAAAGTGTTTACAACAACCTTGTCTTTTCATGCTACTATATTGGTCTTTTATCTTGAGTTTTGCTAGTGTTTAGTTAGTCTTTCTCTTGTATCTTCCACTCGATTTCTAGAATTTATCTTGTAGCTTATTGTTGATATACATTGTTACTAGCAGTTGCTATGAGGGACAACAAGCTTAACTTGCTTGTCCAATTGATTATATTGCAATATATGCTTGTTTTTCTTGTGTCTCGGGCAGGTGCTTCGCCATTTGCAAGTTATTCAACATACTTGGAAACCCTTGGATCTTCCAAGGACTTCTTTCCAAGACCTTCATACCATTTAGATTTGACCTCTAGGGACATCTTCTCCGTCGTCATACTTTTTCATCTCAATCCCTATAGGGTCACCGGGATTCCCCCCTTGAGGTGACTACCTCACCTCTAAAGTGACAGGGACACCTGCCTAAGGTGATAGTGGGTAGGTGACCTCCTAGTTGTCACCATTTGGTGGTTGGGTCAGGCTTTTCCCAACCTACAACTTGTGTGATAACATTTTGGCGTTGTTGTCAGGGAGGATTTTGAATCCTCTTTAGAACCCTAACAACACTTTGGCAAGCTATCCCAAAGCTTTTCCCCTAGCTTACCTGGAGACTCCACCCAAGGGATGTTCCCTTTCCATATTTTTTGATAAATCTTTTCCTAAAACTTGTCTGGCGACTACACCATGGTACGTAAGAAGCGTAATCCTACCCCCAAAAAACCTTCCAAAGGTCATAAGGCCTCACCCAAAAGGCCTAGTCCTCTGACCTCACCCATTTCTCGTAATTGTCTATATACTTATCATATCCCTCCATCCTCACCTACTACCTCCATGCCTCCGCTCTCACCTATACCTACCTCGCTAAATGCTACATGGAACCTAGAGGCCAAAGAGGCGCATAAACCTTTGGACATTACAAAGATCCTTGGATCTCCTCATAAACTCCCAAAGGAGTTCAAGGAGTGTCTTCCCAACTTTTTAGGAGAAGACCTCACTACACCTGAAGATCACTTATATTTTTTCCTACGCAATCTAGATCCTTATGACCAACATGAGGATATCTTGAAGAAGCTATTTTCCTACACTTTTGTTGGAAGGGCCAAGGATTTGTTTGATAGAATTTCCCTAGGGACAATCACAAATTGGAATGTCTTTTAAGAGCTTTTCACCGAAATATTTGGAAAAAAGAGAGATTACCAATCCTTGTATAATTAGGTCCATAGTTGCAAGAGAGAGCCAGGGGAGAATATTAAGGATTTCAATGATAGGTTTAACACCCTCGTAAGATGTTTCCCTCAAGAGTTAAGACCTTCCAAAGCTATCATTATCAAGTCTTATATATCAACCATGAAAGATACATATGGGGTTTTGATTGGGAGACGCCCTACCACTTTGTTCGAGGCTCAAGAGAGAGCATGTGAAATAGAAGAAAACTTAGCCTCCTATCTCTTGCAAGAAGAAGAGTGTCTTAAAGAGACTCTTCAGATTAATCAGATTGATGACTTTGTCTCACCAAACTTTCCTTTAGATGTCAGAACTTACCTACAAGAGGAACGAGAAAAAACAGTTGAAATGGAAGCTTGTCTCATGATCAATCTTTCAGATGAAAAAAGGGAGGTAACACTAGAAAAAACACCTTTCCCACCGAGTGAGATCTTGGACTTCGAAAAGAGGCAAGCAACAGAACAAGATGAAGAAAAGTTATCGCAATACATTCGACAAGTTTTTTGTTGAACCTCTCAAAGAAACAAAAGTTAAAGTCATCAAAGGTTAAGAGAAATTTGCTTCCCCGGATAGAACCAAAGGTGAAAGTATTGTGGGTCATATCAACATAAACCATCAGGTTCTAGAAGAAGGAACAAACAACTCCTTTATTTTGGAAAACTTGTTGGAAGATTGGTTGTTGTCATTGATGTCAACCCTAGTCATTGGTTTTGGACCGCAAGATTGATGAAGGTATTTGGACATTGTTAGGACCCAGAAATGTCCCTTTTTCGCCACATCTTTTGCCCATTCAACCTTCTCATTTCTAAGCTAATGACTATTATAATGCGTACTAAGACCCTTTTTCCCAAGGTATGAACTATTCATCTTGCTTTTATATTTTCATTTACTTAGCATGTTTGATTGGTAACATTCACATATTTTACCCATGAAATGATTTAACTAATGATCAAAATGCTTTGAACAGCCCACTTCGAGAAACTCATTGTTGTTACAGCTATGCACCAATCTTGGAAGTTGTTACATGACTGCTGCAACGGATGCCACCAATCTTGGAAGTTGTTACATGACTGCTACAACAGATGCCGCCAATCCTAGAAGTTGTTACACGACTACTGCAACAGAAGCCCGTCAATCTTGGAAGCTGTTACAACAGATGCCACCAGTCCTATTGTTATATGACCGTTGCAACACCTGCTGATTAGACATGCTAGTTCACGATGTTGATCAAGATTAGTTCTAGATTTTGTATTAATGATATCAAACGAACTGCTTGAGAATCGGGGATTCTCAAGGCTGTTCTGATTATGCTTCAACTGAATGACTCTGACTTTAAATAACAGAGCTTTTGTAATGAAGAGGAGGTTTTTTACTGGAGAAATGGAGGATTTTTTACTATGAGAAAGTGAAGTAACGCTTATTGTACACGAACATTTTGGCAATTGAATAAAAGAGTGGATTGAATTCCTTTAGCAGACTGTAACCTGTTTCTTTGAGCGGATTCAGTGAGAAGGAAAGGGCCCAGCTTCCTCACTGATTCCCCTCTATCTTGAATTCTAGATTAGTTGTTTTAACGTGAATGATTTAATTGTTAGACATTTCTAGAATACAATTGTTGTTACAGTCTAGTTCCTTCTTGTTAGATGCGCATAAATTTGTCTCATGAGAATTAGAAGTCAATTGCTTAACACTGCTGGAGAACTGCTTTCCCTTTTTTTGCATTAGGTTAAAATCTTGTTTCCAAGTAAAAGAAATAAAAGTGTGAAGTACCTTCTTGCAATAAGTAAATTTCCTTTCTGCAAATAGTATAGAACTTCTTCCTGCAAAAGTAAATTAGAAAGTTAGATTAGAGTAGGAAATCCAGGGTTCTTATACATTCATCAGTTTAGATTGCAATTATGATTTCAAATCTGTAGAACTCCAGCTATATCAGCACAACTGTGTTAGTGACAATTTTTGTTTCTTTTTAAACTTCCCTACTAGAATTAGATTAGGGTTGCTTCCATAGTCTAGCATAGACTGTGCACAATTATCTTGAAATAACAAACTTCCCTGGGTTGACAATTTATATTGAACACTTTGATTTTCTATTCAATTAGGCAATTAAAGTGCCCAACATTTTGGCGTCGTTGTCGAGGAAGATAATTATAGATTTTGATAATCACATTAGTTTTCTTTCTTAGGAATGAATAGTCTGCATGAATCAAGAAAAGTGAAAATGAATCCCCCAAAATACTAACCTTACAGGTACCAGAGGATGTGGAGGAAGAAATCCTAACATACTGGGAAGGCAAACCTTTATTGATGAGATTATAGCCAGAGCAGATTCTTCTTCAAGATCTATTTTTCGCCCTGAAATTTCTCCAAGAAGACATAATCCACAATCAGTAGAAATACCCCTTCTTGAAACATAGTTTTCATCAAGAGTTGAAGTCGGGGCTGAAGATTTGTCACTAACAATTCAGCAAGCAACACTAGAGAACATTGAAGATCAAGGAAGTGCAGCTCGGAACAGGGAGAATCTAGAAGAAACAGTTTATCAGATCAATGGTCGGATAGTCACTAAAGAAGAGTGGGACGCTTTCTGAGTAGAGTGGAGAGAAAGAGCACATATGGAAAATCTAGGGGATAATGAAGAAGAATTACACCAGGAAAATCCACAAAACAACGAAGATCAGGTAAATAATAAAAATACTATCTCTACCCTGGTCTTTCCTATTTCTGATGTTCCCACACGAGGGATGGCTCCTATGAAAAACATACCTCTCTCAGCTCTCCCAAATTTTCATGGATTATCTACTAAAGATCCACATGAGTTTTTGTTTGAATTTGACATTTTATGTAGAAGCTATGACTACACTACCACTGCGCAGAAGCTTAAACAGTTTCCAGCTACATTAAAGGGTAATGCGTTAAGATGGTTCATGAGCCTTGGAGGAGAAAACATTTCAACATGGGTACAAATGAGGCAGCTTTTCCTGAACAAATACCAAGACTACTGTTGAACAAGGGAACGAAGAGAGGAACTATTCAAGATGTCACAGAAGAAGGATGAGACCCTTGAAGACTTTGTGGAGTGACTCCAATATAATCTACAAAGGTCTGGACATCTGGATGTGAGTAAGGACATTCTGAAAACCATTTTGCTAAAAGGAGTTAGAGAAGATTGTTTAGATATGTTGAATATGCTTGGCAAGGGAGATATATCTAAGGAATCCTATGAGGACATTGTAGATTTTTGTAAAAGATGTTCTCGAGGATCTACAAGGAATAGGTCAGCTACCAAGGATACCACTTTTTCAAGGGTACAAAAATCAGCTAATGGAGGAGCAACAAGAGCAGAAATAGGTAATCTATTAGAAAATTTCAAAACAGAGATGATTAACTCTTTTGCCTCACAAATGGATACTTTGTAGATCAAGCAGAATCAGAGAAAGCATTGTGCATTTTATGTCCGAAATGCAGAAAGAAACATCCACCAAGGGAATGCCCACTGAACAGTGTCCAGGTATGACTTATTTGTGAATTAGACCATGCTACTGACCAATGTCCCTCTCTACCGGGTGTAAAAGCATCAATGAAGGCAACTAATGAGGAAGCAGAGGCTGTCTATCTAATAACACAAAGAAGACAATGGCAGCCAAGAGGTCAAGGTATGAACTCTCAATTCTCTCCTGTAGCATTTAATTATTGGAATAATCAGCTACCATATGGCCAAACGAATGTCCCCCTCCAAATCAGATGCGACCCTCCTATCAGGATCCCAATGCATGGTTACCTATCCCCCAACAGCATAATCACCAGGGGCAATGGAACCCATATTGGATATGCCCTCAACAACAGCTCAGTTATCAAAACCATCACCAACCGAACCCCTATCAACAACAGTTCCAACCCCAGTACCAGCAACAATAGTTGCAGTTGCCTCCCAATGTCCCACCAAACAATCTTCCCTTACAACCTCAGATGCATGTGCAACCTAACCCAAACCCAAATAATAAGGTCATTCAGAACATAGATATACACAATGTGCCAGCCTTGTCTATTACTCATATGCCTTGTGATGAAATAAAATTAAGATCGGGGAGAATAGTCAAACCAATAATTGAAGATGCCCCATCTTCAGAATCAGGGGAAAAACCATCTGCCGATACAGAAGAAATTGACCAACCCATTATAGAATCAGCAGACCCACCATTCCCTGAAAGACTGAAAATTACCAAGCCTGTGGAATTACCATCTTTTAATCTCTTAAGAGAATTGCAAAATCTGCACATTAATATTCCACTATTGCAAGCGATAAGAGATGTTCCTATTTATGCCAAGACTGTGAGAGATCTCTGTATCAGGAAACCTGGACAAAAACCTAAGGACCCCCTCACAGTGCATGTAGTGGGATTTGTCTGAGCTGATGTTAGGCAAAACCCCACCTATCAAATATGGCGACCCAGAAAACCCTACAGTCACTGTCAAAATTGGACAAACATCTATTCCCCATGTACTAGTTGAATTAGGAGCAGCAATCAACATCATGCCAATAGAAACTACGCAATTGCTGCAACTCAGAACACAAATCTGACCAACTCCTACTGTTCTAGAATTAGTTGATCGTTCCACCATTAGACCAGAAGGAGTAATCGATGATTTAGTCATTTCAGTTGATTCATGGGAGTATCCTGTTGATTTTTTCTTTTTGCAACCCAAAACCCGTCTGGGGGGGGCACCCTCTAATTCTGGGAAGACCATGGTTAGCTACTTTTGATGCTTTCATTGGTTGTAGATCTGGTTCCATGACCATCTCTGATGGTTATGACACAAAAAAACTTACCATGTATCCTCATGCTACACCCAGTACGGAACCTGAAAATTCTTTATGGATGGACACTGAGGATGAAAGTGCTCTGCCTGTGATAACCATAGGAAAAGCCCTGAGTTTCAAAGACGAGACAGAGGATGAGTTAATCAACTACTTTATTTGTGACCCCTCTGTTGTTACACAAAACACGCACCACCGATTGATTAGAGTCTTTGACCCTATTTCCCAAGAAGAAATGAACTCAGAAATGTTCTCGAAAACCACTGGAAATCAAAATGATTCAGCTGTAACAACGAACATTGTAACAGTAGATGATGAAACAACAACAGCTAAATTATTTCCTAGAGTCAGTTCTAAGAGCATCGTTGTTGAAATCGAACCTGGGAAAACCTTGAACATCAATCTCGATCTATCCACTGCTGAAACTCGTCGATTGATGAAATTACTGATTGAACATAAAGAAGCATTTGCCTGGGATTACATGGATATGAAAGACATTCCCTCTGAATTATGCATGCACCATATATACATCAAGGAAGAATGCCGGCCTATTTTCCAACCGCAAAGGAGGATAAACCCAAACCTTAAAGAAATTGTTAAGGAAGAACTTCAGAAACTTCTTAATGTCGGATTCATCTATCCTATATCAGACAGCGAGTGGGTATCACTGTTGGTTATTGTGCCTAAAAAGAATGGTAAGTAGAGTGTGTGTGTGGTCTATAGAGCCCTAAATAAAGCCACGCAGAAGGATCATTTCCCTTTGCCATTTATTGATCAGGTTTTAGACTACCTAGCTGGGAAAAAGTTTTTCTCTTTCCTAGATGGATTCAGTGGCTATAACCAGATAAAAATTGCCCCACAAGACAAAGATAAGACCACCTTTACCAACCCTTGGGGTACATTTTCCTACAAGGTTCTCCCATTTGGCTTGTGTAATGCACCATCCACTTTCCAGAGAGCTGTGATTGGTATTTTTTCTGATATGGTGAATGACTGTATGGAAATATTCATGGATGACTTTACACCTTATGGTACTAATTTCGAAGAAGCTTTGTCTAATCTGGAAAAAGTGCTCAAAAGATGTATACAGTTTCATCTTTCTTTAAGTACAGAAAAGTGCCATATGATGATGAACGAAGGGGTAGTGCTAGGAGACTTCATTTCTTATGCAGGGATTCAGGTAGATCCAGCCAAAATCCATGTAATTTTGGACATTCCAACTCCATCAACTCAGAAAGAGGTAAGAAGATTTTTAGGGCACGCCAAGTATTACAGGAGATTCATTAAAAAAAATTCTAAACTGGCCTCCCCATTGTTTTTCCTATTAACAAAAGATGTTGACTTTCGTTGGACTGATAACTGTGAATTGTCTTTTGCAGATCTGAAACAAAAATTGTCCACAGCTCCCATCTTGAGAGGGCCCAATTGGGCTCTGCCTTTTCACATTTCTTCAGATGCCTCAGACACTACAATTGGTGCAGTACTAGGGCAACAGGAGAACAAAGAACCCTACGATATCTACTATATCAGCAAGAACATGGCTCCTGCTGAGTTAAATTACACAGTTGCTTAAAGAGAATTCTTGGCAATAGTTTATGTAATCAATAAATCCAGGCATTATGTCACTAGGTATCCTACTTTTATTCATATTGATCATACAACCATTAAATATCTAATGAATAAACCTATTACTAATGCCCGAGTAACAAGATGGTTGTTACTACTACAAGAATTTGACATCACTATAGTGGATAAACCAGGAAAAGAAAATGTGGTTGTTGATTTTCTCTCAAGATTACATATAAATGATGATAATTCACCTGTAGATGATTCCTTTCCTGATGAACATTTGTTTGTCGTATCCGCTCACTCACCTTGGTATGCATATATTACTAATTATTTGGTTGCAGGGAAGATACCTCCACATCTATCTCCTCGAGAAAGAAGGAAGATTATTCAAAAGAGTGCTCGGTATAGTTGGATAGGAGGATACCTTTTCTACACGGGTCTGGACCAAGAAATTAGGAGATGTGTGAGGGATGATGAAGTTTATGATCTATTGAAAGATTGCCATGATGTCCCTTATGGGGGTCATTTTGCTGATAAAAGGACTGGGCATAAAATTTTAAGGATGGACTATTTTTGGCCCACCATATTTCAAGATGCCAAGAAATATGTGCAAGCTTGTGATAGTTGCCAACAAATGGGTCAGCCAACTCATATGGATGAGATGCCTCTCCAGCCTCAGGTAGTGTTAGAGCCTTTTGAGAGATGGGCCATGGATTTCATAGGGCCCATTAACCCACCTTCCAATCAGAAAGTCTATATATTGGTATGTACAGATTACATGACCAAGTGGGTGGAGGCAAAAGCACTCATCAGAGCCTCAGAAGAAGTTGTCTTAGCATTTTTGTTTGAAGATATATTTGTTAGATTTGGCATTCCCAGAGAATTGGTAACTGATGGAGGACCCCCTTTCACATCACAGAAGTTTGAAGCTCTACTCAGTAAGTATCATGTTTTACATAGAACAAATTCTCCATATCATCCACAAGGCAATGGCCAGGTGGAAAGCACCAACAAATTTATCGAAACCATTCTTACTAAAATAGTGAGAGAACATTGTAGGGACTGGTCTGACATATTGCATGAAGCTCTATGGGCTTACCGAACTACTTGGATGAACACAATCGATTTTTCTCCTTATGAGCTGGTATATGGAAAAGGCCCTGTTTTTCCCATTGAATTTGAAATTAAAACCTTAAGAACTGCATCAGCAGTCAACCTTGACTTGACTATGGCACAGAAGGCTAGACTGCAGCAGCTCAATGAGCTTGATGAAAAGCGTTTGGACGTTATTCATCAAACAAAAGTGATTCAACAATAAAGAGCAAACTGGCATGACCAAGTCATCAAGAAGAAATTATTCCAGAAAGGAGATTGGGCTCTGTTGTATGATTCGCGCTTTAAAGAATTTCAAGGTAAGTTGCATACACGATGGCTAGGACCTTATGAGGTAGACATTTTTTTTCCCAATGGGACAGTCCAGTTGATTACTATTGATGGATCCAATACACAGTTACATGCAAATGGTCATTGCTTGCATCTGTATTAGCGTCCATTGTCCAAGGTAGAATTCAAAACTAGATGTACAATTGATACAGGTTATCAATTCTTAAAAGGAAAGGACCTTGCTCCTTCCCCTTCTGAACTTTAGGACGTCTTTTGCTCAAACCTTGTATATAAATAACCTCAACAAAATTTGCATTTCTTTGTTTTTGTTTGAAATTTTTCTGTTTTCTTAACTATGCTAATAAATTCAGCTTTGAAAGGTATCAAGCAGTTATGTGTGTGCAGGTGATGAACAACAAGGTTGAGTACAGCAAAAGGAGTCAAACGATTAGTTTATGGAAGTTGAAAAACTTTCTAGAAACTAAGTGATGTAGCGTTCGACCAAGTTCCATATTGTTACACCTTTTCCGATAAATTGGTCGATTTCCATGCTGTTACACCCCTTTTCCGATAAATTGGTCGATTTCCATGTTGTTACACCCCTTTCTCGATAAATTGGCCGAGTTCCATACTGCTACACTTTTTCCGATAAATTGGTCGATTTCCATGCTCTTACACTCCTTTTCCGATAAATTGGCCGATTTCCATGCTGTTACACCCCTTTTCCGATAAATTGGCCGAGTTCCATGATGTTACACCTTCTTCCGATAAATTGGCCAATTTCCATGCTGTTACACCTACCTCCGCTATTTTGGCCAAAGAACCTACTGATACACTAATTGTTGTTATTCTTTCTTGCCACTTCACTCTTTCTTTTTCACATTTTTGTCGATGCTGCTGCTCCAGCCCTACAATCTTTCCATGCTACGACACCACTGATTTGTCAATACCGATGCTATCTATTCGATAGTGTTGCTTCATCATTACTTGACTTCACATCTGGCAATTTCCAGCTGGCCAACTACAGCAAGGACTCCATCTCTGCTCCAGTTTTCATATCATCATTTCTCATGCCATCTTTCATCATCTCCGTTATTCGACGCGACTCAAATGGCGGTTGGGTAGTGTCGTTACTCCAAAAGATCGTTTGTGTGGTAAGTTATGAGGTACGTAACTAATCCTACGTGTTACAGTAATGAAGATATAAAAGCACGCTTTCCTGTTTATTTACCTGTTGTCCTCCATTATTACACTTGGAAACAATCCAATTAGTTGGGGGGGAAACACAAATCTAGCCGTCCAATCCGCATTTTATACTCACATCCACCACCTTTTTTCGAACACACTTCTTTTCTTGAGACACTGTATTCTTTCTGCGAACCACGTTCGACCTTGTTGCGTCTCTGGTTTTGGTGCTAGTCTCTCCTCCTACATGCCTGTTAGACCCTCAAGCGACACTATGGGAGGATCAATTGTGCGGTATGAACCAGCCAATCTGGACACTTTACTGTTACACCCAGAGGCCTACCAAATATTTTTTCAGGTCGGCTGGATATTGTATTTTAAGAAGTTACAGGGGTTTAATGAAGACGAAGTATTAGAGTTTAGTAAAAATCTCATCGAAGGGTATTGAATGGTGAATGGAATAAGGATTCCAGTGACAAAAGAAAGTATTGTTGTTGTGGCAGGGTTGCCAACCACAGGAGACCAATGGTTTAAAAGAAAAATGCATCTTCCAAATGCGCAGAAAGGTTTCCTCATCGACAATGAGCAAGTTCAGACCAAAGGCAAAGGTGCAGATGTCAATTCCTTACCAGAGCCATGGGAGAAAGTCGCAGAATTTCTCAAAAGGTACATTACCTACGAAGGCCGATACCAAGTTGTTTATTTTTCTGATTTCATCTTATTATCACATCTGCGACATCAGAAATTCATCAACATTCCTTATTTTCTCCTCCATTCATTGCATAACATGGCGCATTTTGTAAAAAAATCCAAGCACCCCAAGAACTGCCTTTCTAATCACAGACTCATCGTCCTATTAATTCGCAGAGTATGGGCATTTCCAATAGCCCATTACCTTCTGTAGAAAACCAGCCACATTCTAAACATGCAGATATAATAGCGTCAGTCCTTGAAAACACAACCCATGAGCCTCTACCCTCAATTGCAACAGCAGTCCAAACCCCTAATGTCGCTATCTGTAAGACGACTCAGAGAAGCAACTACATAACCCGAAGCCATCCTGGCACCAGCCAGACAAGTCTCGACAAAATTGCATTGCAACAGCCTGTAGTTGTGGTCGAACAAACAGATGAACAACCAACCACTCGACCAAGACATGCATCACAACCCTTGGCTGCAACACCTATCATTGAAAACCTACCCCCCTATCTCTGAAAATAAAACCCCTGCTCCTATCTCTGGATCACCGAGAAAGAGAACAAGGTCAGCACGGTCCACTGTGACACCTATCATTGAAAACCTACCCCTTGTCTCTGAAAATAAAACCCTTGTTCCTATCTCTGCATTACCTAAAAAGCGAGCAAGGTCAGCATGGCCCACTATAAAATCAAGTCTGGCTACCTCCTCTGTTGTTGCACCTACATTCATACAGAACCCTCCTATTGTTGCAACAGCCGATCAAGCGCCTACTATCATTACCAGTGCATTTTCTCAGAAAAGAAAACGTTCATTCAAGGGAAAACCTCGAAGATCCCTTGACCGAATTGGATCAGCAACAAATCAGAGCCCTCTCGCTGTTGTGACAGAGAATTCTACAGAGGTACAAATGCCAGGTTTTACTTTGTGCAAAGAACTTCAAGAAATAATTCTCTCATTTGAGAATGAATGTACTCAAATCACAGCAGAATCATCGGCTCCGCCTGATGATTATGCGCATCACACGTCAAATGACGATGTCCAGATCATCGCAGACCTCAGTATACCAGAATTTCCTTGTGTGGTTGAGGAAGAACACCTTGTTCACCCTCCAACAACAAAGAAGAAAGCCCCTGCTTTCATTTATATTTTACCTAGGAGAAGAACCAGGTCCAGCCGGTCTGCTGAAGCAACAATTGGATGGCAATATATAGAACAGGCTCTTCCTATTCTTCGTCCACTATCCTCTATGGTTGATGAAGGAACTGACACACAAGAACCAGTTTCTTCAGGTAAACAACCAGTGACAGTGGAGACAGCTACAAATGATGGGTCTGATCTACAAGAACTAGTCACGATAGACACAATTGTTACACAAGAACCAGTTGCTCCACAGATGGTTGTTCAACCAGAGATAGTCATGCAAGAAACAATTGTTCCACAAACATCAACTATTGACAGTATAGCTGAAATAGAAGCTCTAGCAACACATAATGTTGAGGATGTGCCACTCTCCCAATTGTTTGCCCAAATTGAAAGAAAGATCAGGAATACTAAAAATTCCAGAATTGTTGCACTAATAACAGTGAATGAAGACCTCAAAGCAGAGTTAAATACCCTGAAGAAAGAGGTGGAGACTACTCGACAGAAGAATCCAGAAGGGATAACCTTGGACATCCTAGCATTGACAAAATTTGTTATGGACAGAAATAAAGAACTCATGTGCTTTGAGTGTGGAAACATTTACTTTGAGGCAGGATATAAGGTAGTAAAATTACCCGTTGCTGAAGGACCAGCAACTCTCTCAGTCAAGACTGAGCATGGAGTTACTGCTCCACAAAAACCAGTACAACAGAGGAGATCTCAACGTCATAAGGTAGTTGTAGGTTTACCAGAAGCTTTCAAACACGAACCTCTGTTTTCATCAAGGGTGGTTACTCAAGCAACTCAAACTGATTCTATTATTGAAGACAAAGAAACTCATACAGATTGTTGACACAACAAATTTTCTTTTGGACACAACATTTTTCCATACTGACACTTAGCAATTTTGCACTGGAGGAGCCAGTTACCTACTTCAGCTACACAGTAAGGTTTGAATGTGTTTTGCATGAGGACATGCAATGTATTTAGTTGGGGGGCATGCTAGGACCCAGAAATGTCCCTTTTTCACCACATCTTTTGCCCATTCAACCTTCTCATTTCTAAGCTAATGACTATTATAATGTGTACTGTTATCACTCTGTAAATTTCCTAGAGGTTGAAAAGAGGAAATACACAAAGGTAACCTTAACCAACCGCTTTTGAAGCTGGGATCTAGCCCTTCCAGCTTCAGAGAGGGATCTCTCTATAAGATTTAGCTTTGTTTGAAAGATATTAGGCTAGGTAAAGGCGCGAGTTTTGTTTTGTTGTAAAAGGTTTTTAAAGTTGGTTGACACAAATTACACATCCATTAGGCTATGGGGTCTGTACTTAATAAAATCCGAGATGCAACCAGAAACGCTGAAGAAATCTTTCACAAGGCGAGATAACAAGCTCACTGGATCTTTAATAATTTAATTGATGGACAGGAGAAAAGATAAGGGAAATAACTCCAATTAACAAGCACTT
>ML788713.1:466518-487603 GCA_009831015.1 Picea engelmannii
TTTCAAGGGAGGATGAAGTCTTTTGGTGATGTGTTCTAAGGTATGTTATTTTCAGGTCATCTTACCATTTTCGCTATAACTTTTTTTCTAGAACGATTCAGATGGTGAAATTGCTATGGTATTGAGAAGACATATCAAGGTACATGTGGTAAAAGTTTCAGCTCTTGATTCAGTATAATTATGGAGATACACTCTGTGGAAGATAGGGTTTTTGACCAGTCCCGAAGCTAGTCAATAAACAGGTGTTTCGGGTAAAACAGTCATAACTTATTCATAGAGAATCCAAATGAAGTGGGGCCTATTTAATTGGAAATATTACGGACTGTATTTTCTTGTGTAGAAGTTTCAGAATTGGATGTTAAATATTGAGCGCGGGGCATTCTGTACAAGTTCTCTCTCCTAAATAAACCAGAATTGAATAAAGTCTACCATTCTTTCTATAACTTCTTTTTGGGGAGGATTCAAGGAGTGAAACTTGGAGGAGGTTCAGAGAATACATTGAGTAATATTATATATAGGATCAGAGTATTCCAAGAATTGAAGAATTACACAAGTTGAAGAAATCTCAAGAATCATTATCAGGTTCTATGTGATGGTTGCTTGATGGTGATGATTTAATGTAAAGTTTTATTATCTCTCATATATTCTTGGGTGGAAGGAAGGGGCAACGATGGAGAGGTCAACCCTCTCTTGATATTGGGGGATTGTATCTTCCTCTTGGAGGTTTATCCCTCCCTTTATATTTGGAAGTTGTAGCTACCTTTGGAAGTCATTACTTCCCTTGAACAATAATTATTGATTATTTCTCATATATTGTGCATGGTGTATTGTGGTGTATTGGTGTAAATATTATACTATTGTTCATTTCTCATTGGATATAATTGAATGGTTTAAGTATAAGTTGATTTTTTTTTTTAAATTGTACTTGATATTGATTCACCCCCCTCTCAGTATCAACAAAACTCCCTTTTCATTGATGAATAAAAAAGGGAAGAATCTTGGGGCCTGGATTTTGATGGTGCACACTCAAGCACGGTCTCTGGTGCGGGGATAGTCTTAAGATCACCAGATAACGAGACTACTCTTTTCTCATACAAACTCGAGTCCAACTGCACAAACAACATTGTTGAGTATGAAGCCCTTATCCTAGGCATTAACCTCACCATCGATATGAACATCAAGTCCCTACATGTAAAAGGGGATTCTGAACTAATTGTTTCACAAGTCAACAAAAAGTTTGCTTCTAAAAACTCGAGGTTGAAACAATATAGGGATGTCGTATGGGATGCCATAAAGAAGTTTGACAACTTTTTCATTGAGGTCATCCCTAGGGAAGATAATCACTTGGCATACAACCTTGTTGTCTCCTTTTCAACCTTGCAACTTTTCAAAGAAATTGTCCTTTACAAGGTAGAAGTAAATTTCAGGCCCTCGCTACATGACAACTTAAAACATTGGCAAGTTTTTTATAACGACAGTCAACTTCTTCATTTTCTCCAAAATGAGGGAGATTTCTCTGAAGCCCGAATAAACTTATTGGCTGAGGGAAAAAATATTGAGATCATCGATGTAGTTGATGGACCCCTACCCAAAGGTATTGTTCCTTTAGACAATCTTTTTGACCGAAATGATATGTATAAAGGAAAACCTTCGAACAAAATCAATGACGAGATTTTTGAACTCAACATTGGAACTAAGGAATCCCCAAAATTAATTAAATTTGGTAAAGGAGCAACAACTGATGAAAGGAAAAAGTTGATTTCCCTTATAAGAGAATTCAAAGATGTCTTCGCTTAGTCTTATGAAGATCTAAAGGCCTATCAGGAAGACATCATACAACACGCTATCCCCCTCATTGAAGGTACAAATCCTTTCAGACAAGAACTCAGGCAGATGAAGCCAAAGGTTGCCCCACAGGTACAAAAGGAGTTATAAAAGATGGTTGAAGCAAGAATAATCGAGCCTATCAAATATTCATCATGGGTATATAATCCAGTTATTGTAAGGAAGAAGACTGGCGAAATTAGAATATGTGTAGACTTCATAAATTTAAACCAGGATTCACTTAAAGAAAATTATCCTCTACCAAACATGGAATAACTTTTACAAAGGGTCACACGTGCAACGATGATGTCCATGATTGATGGTTTCTCGGGATATAATCAAGTTTTAGTAAATAAGGATGATCAACTAAAAAATTCCTTTACTACCCCTTGGGGAACCTAGAAGTATTTAAGAATGCCCTTTGGACTCACCAACGTGGGGGATACTTTTCAACGCGCTATGGACTATGCTTTCAAAGATCTAATCGAAAAGGCCCCCATGAATGAGACACTAAGACCTCTTGTATGTCATGAGCCCTATGCCCATTGAGTCTTGACCTTAACCACTTCACCCACTTTACATGGCTTAGAGAGGGATCTCTTGGAAACTCTCCTTGACCTAGGGTAAAATCTACCCAATAGGACACCTCGTAAACCCGCCCATATTCCAGCTTGACAAGTCGCATAATGTCTTTGAGCACTTAATTGTTTGACATAGTAATCTTTGATGCACATGCTTAGGTGGCTCATTTATTGATTGGATTCACTTATCATGATGTTATGACTTGAGATCCTTGGAGGGCATGCTTATTTGTCTTTCCAGTACCTAGTTGGTGGATAGTTTTGGAAGAACAAGCCTAGCTTGGGCTTGCATGGGGCTTGAAACCCACATGTGGATGCTAAGGACCCGCATGCCAGATGAGAGAGATCAAACTTTGAAGGCCTAGAAGATGACTTGGATGACATAACCTAGCCCCCACAGGCCAAACGTTTTTCCTAGGAGAAGCAAAACGTCACCTTTAAAGGCATGATGTCACCTAGGGGGGTTAGGGTTTGGTGGTGAGATTGACATGCATTGGCACAAGGACGTTTTGAGGGGATTGAGGCTTTGACCATGAAGGAAGCTATTTGGATGCTTGGAATGTGCCTTTGGGAAGCCTTTCTACACTCCTCCATCACCAACGACCTTCTCCTAGTGCTAAAACATCCCCTAAAGGGGCGATGTTCTTATAACTAGGGTTTTTCTTTGTGCAAAAGTGAAATTAAAGTGAATTGTTTAATATTACTCTGTAAAAAGGAGCAAGATTAGGGTTGTTGACCCCTAGTCTTATGTTTTACCCTTAATTACGTGGACAAACTGTCATAGTGACATTTTGTATAAATAAGAGATCATAAGATCTTATTTTAACTTAACTCTCTCTCTTGTGAGAAGTACTTGGACTGAAATTTTCGCTACACTTGGAGTGTTTTACCTTTTGTGCTATGGAATAATGCTTTTTTGTTATGGTTGATGATGATGATGGTGCGCTATCTCTTGGAGGTCATTCTCTTGTTATTATGGAGGTTTACTTTGGCATGTTAAAGGATTTTCTTGGATTGGTATGGTCTCTACTTTGTTATTATCATTTGTAATTCAAGTTAAGGTTGTTTTGGCCAAGGCTAGATAGGGAGTATAAGGACATACACCCCTATACTAGTTCCCACCACTTTATCAAGCTTCTAAAGTTATTTTGCAAGGGTTTTATTGAGGAAGTAAGAGGATTTACATCCCTCATATTCAAACCCTAGCTAGGTTGCTTACCTTGGGAAGTAAGATGATTTACACCCCCAAAGGGTTTAGTAATCCTAGATCTTTCTTTTTGACCCCATTATCCATAACTAAAAGCACTAATCTTGCATTGGAGAAACAAAATATTGCATTGGGAAACATAATTTCTCGTCATATTTACTTTTTGCAGCTTGGACTGTGTTCCTTGTGCTTTGAGCACCTCACAACCACTAGGGAATCCCTATCAAAGGGATAGTTCTTGTTGTTGTTACAAATTTTCATCTTCAACCATTAGGGCTGCAAAAACCCTAATCTAATTGCTTGAATAACTCTCTAATCAACCATTGGAAATTGCCCAAAGTTTGCACACTTGTCTTACTTGCTCTAGCACACTTTTTGGCAAAGTTTGGAGGAGTTTTAGAGGCTGATTTTCTTTTTGTAAAAAAATGATTGTTACAGCCATAAGGTTGATATAATTTTCTGCAGAAAGTTTTTACAACAACCTTGTCTTTTCATGCTAGTATCTTGGTCTTTTATCTTGAGTTTTGCTAGTGTTTAGCTAGTCTTTCTCTTGTATCTTCCACTTGATTTCTAGCATTGATCTTGTAGCTTATTGTGCCATTTTATTTCTGATATACATTGTTACTAAAAACTTCTATTAGGGACAACAAGTTTAACTTGCTTGTCCAATTGATTATATTGCAATATATGCTTGTTTTTCTTGTGTCTCGGGCATGTACTTCACCATTTGCAGGTTACTCAACATACTTGACAACCTTTGGACAGTCCCGAGACTCCTTTCCAAGACCTTCATACCATTTAGATTTGACCTCTAGGGACATCTTCTCCGTCTTCATCCTTTTTCATATCATTCCCCCTAGGGTCACCGGGATTCACCCCTTGAGGTGACTACCTCGCCTATAAAGTGATGGGGACACCTGCCTAAGGTGACAGTGGGTAGGTGAACTCCTAGTTGTCTCCATTTGGTGGTTGGGTCAAGATTTTCCCAACCTACAACTTGTGCGATAACAAAGCAGATTGCTTCTTTGCGCTCTCATCTCTATTATTCCCCTTCTTCACTTCCTCCTTATCTCTCCTCTTTTCTCTCTTCCATTGAATGCTCTTATTCACCACAACCTTATTTTTTAACGGGATGCCTTGGAAGGCCAACCATCACAATGGTTCATTTCAACTTCCAAGTAAATTTTTGGACAGTTCCTCAACTTTGGAAAAAAAAATGCTTATTACAAAGTTTACAAAGAGATTTTGGCAAGAATCCAATTTGGATCACACCTCCCCATTTGTGGGCTTTTGGTATCCAAAACATGGACCATAGAGGTGATAGAAGAACATGGCCTCCATTTGCTTCTCCATATCCACCATTCCATCACTGAAGAATGATATCTTGTTGCTTACTTATCTGCCCTTGTCTCATTGCTAGAGGAGTTATTCTCTCTCTTCCTTTATGTGCTTTGATGAAGTATGCCTTGCCACCCCTTGTCCCTATTACTATCGAAGGTAATGCCAGTTCTTGGTCTACTCCTCTTTATAGCCTATGGGATAAAATTGTGACTTCAACAATGCCTTTAAGTTCTCCCATTTCATAATCATGGGCTTCTTGTCTATCCTCGATGCATCCACTTAGCTTTCCCACCACAATAGAGCATGTTCAATCGTCTTCAAAGGAGAAAAATAAGTATGTTGTGTTTCTTGGATTTGATAAAGGCCAAAATAAACTTCCATTTGTTTCAACTAGATTTCAATACTTCAACATTAACTTGTGTATCAAGCATGGGTATTTCAAGCTTCACTTCAACTTTGAAACGAACGTTAGAAAATGAAGAAAAATAATGGTTTTTACCTAAATCATTGAGCTTCACGCATGTGGAATTTTCTCAGTCTACCTTATCTCCTTCATGCTCAATCGATGTTGACTTTGCTTCCCTATCTTTCATCACCAAGAAATGTGTTACCAATTCTATCAATGTATCAATGCTTTGCTCCAGGCGAGCAAACCTAGCTTCTAGATCTTCCCTGCCATGTTCTTCATGAAGTATTCCTACCATTTTGGGTTTTCTGTATAACAATAGTCCTAGTAACAATGCGTCTCCACTGTTTTGGTACCTGTTGTGGGTGTTTACCATGAGAGTCTTTTCCAATCCTTCGAAACCTGCTCTCATACCAGATGATCCATAATTGAGGGATTCAGTGAAGGATCATATCATGCCACTAAGGGGGGGGGCGGGGGGGTGAATCAGTGACACAATAATTATATCAATTTTCTTTTGTTAATGCAAACAAAATTTTAACACAATATTTTATCGTGGAACCCAATTGGGAAAACCACAAACACTTTTCTATTAACTGCAAAATTTTGTTTTACATGTTACATAGAAGGAAGATGTTCTTCCTTTTCGATCAACACCAATTGATCAAGATGCACCCACACCCTTGTTCACTAGAACCAACTGGTAGGAGGCTACAACCCATTGTTTAGTTAGCTACAACTGACAAGGAAGCACCAACTCCCTCTCCAGGCACCAACCTGCCCTTGCACCAACCAACCACCCTTATTTTCCGAATCTGGAAAAACTTATGTATCAAGTCTTTACTGCATCTCTCTCTGCTTCTGTGATTTAATATATCTTCTGATTCGGACTTGTAGAGACACATTATTCTCACCACTCTTTCTCGTTTATATATTCTTCAAAACTACGTGAGTGTTATACACTGTGTCCCTTTGTTTAGACCATCACACCTCTTCGTTTAACTTAACCATAATAACAATTATGGATCAATTTCATCCTTTTAACTCGATCCTGAATCTTTGCAATTATTTGCATAAATCAGGTTCTGCAGAGGTGCTTCCTTCAAACCATTACATGTGACCGAGTGATACAAAACTATGGGCTTATCAACTTAGCGACGTATTATATTCAGCCTTTTTTAATCTCTTATTCCATATGACCAATGGTGGTGACCAGACGCTAGGTCAAACGAGTGCTTGAGCGCTTATCAAATCAAAGGTCACGATTTAATCCCCTTATGAGATGGACGACAGTCGGGACTTCATCATTCGGGATTTCAACTTTTCAAAATTTTGAATCAGATTTGATGGTTTATTTCATGGAACCAGATCAATGGTCAGATTTGATCCTTACACTCATCCTTTCACTGCTTAATCCGGCGGCTAGGACTTAATCAAGCATTGAGATGGATGGCCACCATTTACTCCGAGACTTCGACTATTCTACTTACACTGTCCTTCCACTGTAATATGATCAACGGTTGAGAATACACCTGAAGTGATCTTGAGATCGGACGACTCATGTCCACTTCGAGACTTTGGCATCCAAGACTTTGGGACTTAGGGCATCTACCGGTGGTGAAACTCCCGAAGTAAAACTCCCGGAGTGACGTAACTTGCTTATGTCACTTGATGACATGGCATGAGCTGAGTGTCTGCCATGTGTCACTCTGATTTGTGATTTGCATGTACCTAAAATGTCGATTTCAACTTGACACTTGTCATTATCTAACTATGCCACGTGTCCTTGCTGACGTGGTCTGTCACATGTCCTTGTTGACGTAGTCTGTCGACGTGGTCTACCACACGTCCTTGATGAGGTGGTTTGATGACGTGGTCTACCACACGTCCTTTCTGAGGTGGTCTGTTGACGTAGATCTCCCGATGTGACACATATTCATCTGCTTGATCTAACGGTCATAATAGTATCCGAAGGATATCTCAGATCGACGACTGAGAGTAACTTCAGAATTTCGAATTTAGAGACTTCGGGTATTTCGATATCTCAACTTCACAATTCTTTCAAAGTGAGATTCCCGAAGAGTAACCTCCTCACATCTTTGGACCCAAAGTGAATGATGTTCGTTTGATCAAGATCTTAGATTGACGGCTCGATCTGTCTGCGATGCAGCTTTGCCTTGGTTTAAATCCAATGACCCTCCAAATTTTCTTATCCTATCCTTCCACTTAATTTGATCTGACAACTGACGAGAATTCGGATAATCGAGATCTTAGATATTTCTGCTTATCTTGTCCTTCCACTAAAAAGTGATCCAACGGCTAACGGGTATTTGAATTCTCAAACCTTTCGCCCCGCTTATCCTATCCTTCCACTAAAAGTGATCCAATGGTCGTGAAGACACTCGAAGCAGATCAATGATCAAGGATGATTACAGAACCACAACTTGTGAGTGATTTAACTCGTCACCCGAGCTCCGCAATTTGAAGTTGTGCATTTGTTGGTGAGTCAACCACAGTCGTCGATTTGTGAAGTTATAAGATTTGACGGTCCTGACTAATTGCGGGATTGGAAATAACGTAATGTTTAATTCTCCTTTCACTCTCCGCAATCTATCCCTGCCGTTGATTTGGCGATTGCGCATCCGACGGTCGCGACTTAATTTGACTTAATCTGATCGTTTGTTGGATCAACCAAAGTCGCCGATATTTGAGTTTATGAGATCTGACGATCTAGACCGATTGCGGGATTGTAACCAGCGAGTCGTTTAATTCTTCTTTCTCTCTCTGCAATTCATCCCTGTCATTGATTTAGAGCATGCGTATCAACGGTCTTGATTTGATCTGAGTTTCATCGCGCCATACCTATTGAGCTTTGACATTCATTCACTAACTCTCCTGAGCTGTAATCTCTGCATATCGTCCAATTGTTTGACATCAACCATTATATGCTAACTAAATACTGTTGATATCATTGACAATTCATCATACCGAGTTATCATCGCATCAATGACATCGACTGTTGACATCAATGACACTATTTCCAACACTGAGAGTCCACACAATTCACGAATACAAATTCTTAATGCCAGATAAAATTATTTCTCTGTCGGGCTAAGAACGAGCTCTTCTACTTTCTCTTCTCCAACAAACATGAAAGGATGGATTTGTTTAGTTCACTGATCGATTGCTTGCTTGCAATGCCAAAATAGACATATGTTTAATAGAGGCACACCGAATTTGGACTGAGGGTTAGAGACAATGATACCATGTATTCAAGGTTTGATCCCAATCTAGAATTAGAGAAAGGGGGAGATTGTGTTGTAATATATGTTTGTAGGGCACACACAACATTCGTGCATCATTTCTTTTTATATTGGTAACTCTCACAGACAACATATCGAAAACCAATAGTATAGCAAGTGATGGTTTACACCCAATGTTCCAATTAATAATGAAATCAGGCTATGGGAGTCCAACACACAAGTTATGGCAATGAATTAACAATAAAACTTAGTGTTGTAGCTAATCCATCGAAACAATTGAGAGATGGGGTTGAATGTAGGTGAAAAACACATGGCTATCATTGAAGTTGAGTTGTGGTGTGTATTTAATTACCAAAAGCCATGCTACAACTTAATCACTAGAAACACAAATAGGATAACTCCTAATGGAATTTTATTTGCATTCATTTCCGAGATGTCATGGATTTAAAAACATAAGAGTAGTGGATGCATTTTATTTTAATAAAAGAAACAGAGCACTGAACCACTAGCAATTAAACACACCATATACACAACAACGATTAAATGCACCATAAACAACATATTTACCATGGAACCCAAGCAAGAAAACCATATCAATTGGGGATTTTATTAAGCAAGAAATTGGTTACAAAAGGGTGAGCTATACACAGATGTGCAAAGCTCTCCATGCTCATTCCCCATGTGTAAGGCCGTAAATGTGAGAGGAAATATGAAAGTCATATGGCACAAAGAAAACCATGGTCTTATTATTGCATGTACAATGCAATCTTCATACAATAAAGTTCAAAGACATAAAGCAAAAGGTAAGTTGGAAATCATGTAAGCAAGCTTATCATGTAAAACAAGAAACAAAATGGAGCGTATGGAAATCAATTAGCACACTAAATGGCTTGGTAAATTCCAAAATAACAAGTATAAAACGTGTTGGTGTGCTATTGATGTACATAAGCACCTCAAACAATGTGCCCCATAAAAACACTGTCATGTTGTGCACCCTATAATAGCACCAAAGACAATGCAAGTCGAATGTCGTGAATATATTTGTAGATTTTTATTTTTAATTTGGAAAACAAGGAAATTAAAGCCTAATTTTAGTTTTTAATCCGTTGAAAATGTAAATTGAGGGAAAAAAATTAATTTACCTAGTCTCTTCTCTATTGAAAAGGCATTGTTGTCGTGTAAAGAAAAAGTGAGAAAACTGGTATGGTTTGGAAAATTAAAAATGAACAGAAGTGCATCACGAAAGTAAATGAACTGAAAAATTGAGCAATCTGGTAACACCAGTCAACGAGGTGGTCATAGAGGCAAAGTGAACATTGGTGTTTGTATGGGTGAGGCACCGAGTCAATAGCAGAAATGAATTTTTGGTTTGGTATTTTATTTATTTATTTACCCTACCCTAGTGTGCTCGGGAGAAATACACATCAATGCTTTTATGAGTATGTGGCACACTGGTGCTCTTGTATGTATACACATTGGTGCGGTTAAAATATACAAAATACACTAACATTTTTTTGAAATATGACCAATATTTTTATAAATAATTTTTCCTTTATAGGTGCTTGTGGTATAGTTGCACACTGGTGCACTTATATGTGTCAGGCCAGGAGTGGCCAGAAATGTAACTCCACACTTGATGATTTGCATTAACACGATAGGAGCATAAATACAACAATAAATCATTGTTGGTATTCTATAATTGAAGACGTTTCCTATCACCTATGACTCTTCATATTTACAATATTATTACAAGTAGCGCAATCCCAAGGATTACGTGTCTAACATTCCCCCCCTTAACCCGAAGGGGTATGTGTGAGTCCAAGCATCATCCTGAACTTCTAAAAATTTTCTCTTCCAAGTGCTTTGGTGAAGATGTCCGCAATTTGCTCATTTGTGGAACAATGTCTCAAGTGAATAGTCTTGGCCTCTACATGATATCGAATTAGGTGATACTTTGTGTTAATGTGCTTAGTTCGATCATGGAATTTGGGATTCTTGGCCAACTTTATTGCAAAAGTATTGTCAACTAGAAGAGGAGTAGAATTCACTTGTTTCTCCTGCAAATATTCAAGTATTTTCTTGAGCTACACAATCTCCTTCGTCACTTCTACAGCTGCCACATATTTTTCCTCTGTTGTAGAATGTACTGGAACTGACTGTTTCCATGATCTCCAGAAAATAGTTGTTGATCCAAGACTCATGAGATAGCCCGAAGTTGATACTCCATTTTCCTTATCTTTGTCAAAGTATGAATCATAATATCTAGTTAGGTTGAAGTCATCCACCTTAGAATATCTAAGTCCAAAATCTTGAGTTCCTTTCAAGTATTTCATAACTCTTTTTGCAGCAAACCAATGTCCTTCACAAGGCTTTTGCATGAACCTGGAAAGAATCCCAACAACAAATTATGAAATGTTTGGTCTGGTGGTAGTAAGATAGACAAGACTTCCCATAAGTTGTCTACACTTGGTTGCATCCTCGAATCCATTCCCTTCTTTTGATGTGACTTTCAAATTTTGTTCCATTGGAGTATAAACATGATTGCACTCAGCCATGCCAAACTTGTTCAACAATTCTCCAATGTACTTCTTCTGGGAGATGAATATGTACTTTGGATTCTGAATCACTTCAATGCCCAAATAGTAGTGAAGATGTCCCAAATCTGTCATCTCGAAGCCTTTCTTCAACTCTTTCTTTATGGATGCAATGTAGTTCTCATTGTTCCCTGTTATCAACATATTATCTACATATACTACAAGATATACAACATTTTTTCCAACTTTCTTGACAAACAAAGTTGCATCGTCAAGATTGAAATGCTTGAAATTCAATTTCAGAAGATGCTAAGTTAACTTTTCATAGCATTCTCGCGGTGCTTGTTTCAAGCCATATAATAATTTGATAAGCTTGCACACCTTGTGTTCTTGTCCCTTCACAACAAAGCCTTCTGGTTGAGACATGAACACATTCTCTTTCAAGTATCCATTCAAGAAAGCAGTCTTCACATCCATTTTGTGTTGCCTTAGAAAATAGAGTACGGATGGTAGCCCATTTTGTTGTGGGGGAAAAAGTCTCCCCATAATAAAAAACTTATTTCTGTGCAAATCCTTTTTCCATGAGCCTTGCTTTGTGCTTGCCAAGTGATCCATCTGATCTGTACTTGTTCTTGAATACCCACTTGTAGCCGATCAATTTGGTTCCCAATGGAGGATCCACCAACTTCGAAGTCCCATTCTCGATGAGAGCTTCATATTCCTTTTGCATGGCTTCTTTCCATTCATCGCGAGAAGTGGCTTCTTTAAAGGAAGTTGGTTCATGGTTAGTAGATAAAATCAACTCACAATCATATGAAACATCCATGTCATCTACATTACCTCCATCTTGTTTTGAGGACATTCTGGTTTTTGTCTTTCCTACCTCATCAAGATGAACACTTTCAAGTGTTTTTTTCAGCCATTTTGGTGGACCTTTCTAAGATGGTCCAAGTTGCTCAACTAATTGAGATGGTGTTGAGTTCTCATCAAGCTAAACTTTTCAATCCTTTTGATCACATCATCCAATTGAACTTCAAGTTCTAATGAAGTGGCATGAACTTCTTCATGAGGGGAAGATGGTGCTTTACAAGGAGATTCCAGAGATTGACCCAAGATAGGGATCACCCCCTTCAAGATGCAGAATCTCATCATCAAAATCATGATATGTCTTTACATGAGTGAATCTATCTAGATGATCAAGCTGCCTCTCAACAATTTCTTCTTTCTTGGAGGATTCAAGAAAGATTACATCTCTGGATATGATGAATTTCTTGTTTGTCTCATCATAAAGACAATACCACTTGGTGGTATTTGAGTACCCCAAGAAGATGCACTTCCGACTCCTTGCATCAAGCTTGCTTCTTTTCTCCTTAGGATTCAAGGCATAGCAGGTGGAACCAAAGACATTGAGATACCTCACTGAAGGAATGTGGCCATACCACATTTCATAAGGAGTCTTACTTTTAAGAGCATGAGATGGACACCTATTTTTGAAATAAACTGCACATAGAACTACATCATCCCAAAACATTAATTTAACATTCTTGAAAAACATCATGGAGGGAACCATATTTAGGAGTGTCATGTTCATTTGTTTAGCCACATCGTTCCGTTGGGGATTGTATGGAACCGTGGTTTGATGTTTGATCCCTTGTTGGCGAAGGTAGCTTTCAAATTCATTAGAAGTATATTCTCTTCCATTATCAGTGCAAAGAGAGCCAATGTAACACACCCAACCCCTAAATAGCCTTTCTAGGGGTGGGGCATCAAATTTTTGCTTTCCCTAATTCATTTTTGGTCCCTTTCTTAAGCAAAACCCTCTTAAAGGGATTCCCAGGTAAACTTCACAGGGTTTGCAGAACTTAGACATTTCAGTCGATCCTACCCTGACTCTCCTGCAGACTCACATCCCATGACTCTCTAACAATTAAACTGAGATAAGTCCAAGATCACATAGATATAACAGTTTACAGAAATCAAAGAGCATTTCTATTACTGTTCAAATACTGAGAGATTGAATCATAAACACAGATATTTCATCATCACGTCCAATATAATACACAGAGTATGAAAATACTTATCAGAACTGGAAAATGTGAAGCAATTGTTGAAAGGGGTGCATGTTTCCTCCCAACCATAGGCACATTCACTCCTAATGGATTTTCCATTGGCCACCCCCGATCTAGACCATGATGCTCTGAGAGAGACTCCTTCTCTTTGCTCCACAACAGTTAGGGACGAAGGTTACTCTCCTTCTCCCACATGAATTGGGTGTCTGGTTTTCTCTACTCCAAGCAAGGAGGTCTGCACGAGTACTTCCTCAGCCACTCATCAACCTCGTTTATCAGCTTGTAGAGAAACCCTGCCCATGGCTTCTTACAACCAAATCGAGCTTACTGCTCAACTTTAGAATCAAAGTCTGTTCTTTGCCCTCCTCGGGAGAGTGTTTTCTCTACTCTGCTATATTGCTAATCCATCTTTGTCCCCGAATTACCTCATTTCTTTCCTTCCTCAACAAGGTTGCATGGGTCCGAATCCCAATTCGTGGTCAGACCTGGAAGCCTTATAGATGGGTACCCTGCCTCATCTCCTCATTAACTCTTGAGGATGGCCTTCCAACTACCAGCTTGACTGGTAATTCATTTATGGGTCAGAGGAATGTTGAGAAATTACACCCAATAGGTATTGGTCAGGTGAGGGTCATCTCAACCATACTTGGTTTCCCTTCACCATCTCTTTCATAGCATCCATGGTCTATCTTAGCAAACTTCCCCCCTTTCAGCAGTTGTGCAACACATATTCAAATTCAAATTCTATTAATAACATAAAATTCATTCATTGACCCTTTGATACAAAGGTTCATCAAATCAAACATTCACACATATTTAGTCCACCATAGTCTCTTGGCCAGTTATAGTTATATTTACAAACTGGGGGAAACAGGGGTATTACAACCAATATGAGAATGAGCTTCATTTTGAATCCATACATGATTTTTTTTAAATGTTTCAAAAGCCTGTGATCTATCTTTCAGTAAGTACACCCAACACATTCTGGTGTAATCATCAATAAAAGTCATGATATATTTGTTTCCATTTGCAAAAGGAACATGCATAGGGCCACACAAATTAGAATAAATCAGTTCAAGTTTTCTACATGCTCTGGAAGTAGAATCATGAAAGGGTTGTTTGTTGTGTTTTCAAAGGATACAAGCATCGCATTGCTTCAATTTCCTAGGAATAGTAGGCAAACCAGAAACACCATTCTTTCTCAACAAACGAAGACTGTCATAATTAATATGGCCAAATCTAGAATGTCACAAAAGACTAGATGGAATTATACATGAGTCATGGTGAGAGAGGTATACAACAATGTGTGTATGGGTAGGTGTCACATTCAACTTCAACAATCTTCCATCTTCCATTTTGGTCATAAGAAGCATGTCATCAAAATCCTTTCACATCTCAACTTTGCCATCGAACATATGAACATAGTGGCCTCGCTGTTTGATGTGCACAAGGGACAACAAGCTCCTTTGTAGCTCAGGAAAATAAAGTACAATGTGTAGAATAAAATCCGAGAGTTTAGGCAACTTAAACCCGATGGTGCCCATTCTCGAAGGTTTGAGACTTGATCTATCTGCAAAGTACACTACACTATCTACATTGTCATGGAAGTCTTTGAAAAAATCCTCTTTGAAATGTCATGTTAGAGGTTGAGCCCGTATCAAGAAACCATGCATCTCCCCAAGAAAAAAACAAAGTATTAAAAATATCTTTAGTTACTCCTATATTGCAATGGGAAACAACATAATGAACATGTGCTTTACCATTTGCTAGGTCTGAGGTTCTATCTCTGTCTTCTTTCAGACTCTGTCTTTCTTCTTTGACCTTCTCCCATGGAACTCTGTGGTTAGTGGCTTCATGTGACCCATTCATTCCACAACGGGTACAATGAAGATCAAGTTTTTCATGGGGATTATGCTAACCCCCCCTGTCTCTGAGCTTCTTCTTTCTATGTTTTCTCTTATTGCCTCTATGTTGTCTTTAATTAAATTGGAGCACTGGAAGCCCCATAGACAGATGCACTTGCTGATACAAGAGAATGCATTGTCTTAGGAAGTGTGTCTCAAATGGCTTCATCAGTCATGTTTTCATTGTCACTGGGCATAAAATCCCTACACATCCTAAAATTATCGACAAGGACAATGGTTTCAAACAATAGTAGTGGTATAAACACAACCTTCAAATTCACCGCCAGTATGCCATACCCATATCAACTATCAAGATATGCGCAAAGAAACAATTCAAATGCAATAAGAAGTGGGACAACAACAAAAATATGACAAGGTGCNGCAAACTTCCCCCCTTTCAGCAGTTGTGCAACACATATTCAAATTCAAATTCTATTAATAACATAAAATTCATTCATTGACCCTTTGATACAAAGGTTCATCAAATCAAACATTCACACATATTTAGTCCACCATAGTCTCTTGGCCAGTTATAGTTATATTTACAAACTGGGGGAAACAGGGGTATTACAACCAATATGAGAATGAGCTTCATTTTGAATCCATACATGATTTTTTTTAAATGTTTCAAAAGCCTGTGATCTATCTTTCAGTAAGTACACCCAACACATTCTGGTGTAATCATCAATAAAAGTCATGATATATTTGTTTCCATTTGCAAAAGGAACATGCATAGGGCCACACAAATTAGAATAAATCAGTTCAAGTTTTCTACATGCTCTGGAAGTAGAATCATGAAAGGGTTGTTTGTTGTGTTTTCAAAGGATACAAGCATCGCATTGCTTCAATTTCCTAGGAATAGTAGGCAAACCAGAAACACCATTCTTTCTCAACAAACGAAGACTGTCATAATTAATATGGCCAAATCTAGAATGTCACAAAAGACTAGATGGAATTATACATGAGTCATGGTGAGAGAGGTATACAACAATGTGTGTATGGGTAGGTGTCACATTCAACTTCAACAATCTTCCATCTTCCATTTTGGTCATAAGAAGCATGTCATCAAAATCCTTTCACATCTCAACTTTGCCATCGAACATATGAACATAGTGGCCTCGCTGTTTGATGTGCACAAGGGACAACAAGCTCCTTTGTAGCTCAGGAAAATAAAGTACAATGTGTAGAATAAAATCCGAGAGTTTAGGCAACTTAAACCCGATGGTGCCCATTCTCGAAGGTTTGAGACTTGATCTATCTGCAAAGTACACTACACTATCTACATTGTCATGGAAGTCTTTGAAAAAATCCTCTTTGAAATGTCATGTTAGAGGTTGAGCCCGTATCAAGAAACCATGCATCTCCCCAAGAAAAAAACAAAGTATTAAAAATATCTTTAGTTACTCCTATATTGCAATGGGAAACAACATAATGAACATGTGCTTTACCATTTGCTAGGTCTGAGGTTCTATCTCTGTCTTCTTTCAGACTCTGTCTTTCTTCTTTGACCTTCTCCCATGGAACTCTGTGGTTAGTGGCTTCATGTGACCCATTCATTCCACAACGGGTACAATGAAGATCAAGTTTTTCATGGGGATTATGCTAACCCCCCCTGTCTCTGAGCTTCTTCTTTCTATGTTTTCTCTTATTGCCTCTATGTTGTCTTTAATTAAATTGGAGCACTGGAAGCCCCATAGACAGATGCACTTGCTGATACAAGAGAATGCATTGTCTTAGGAAGTGTGTCTCAAATGGCTTCATCAGTCATGTTTTCATTGTCACTGGGCATAAAATCCCTACACATCCTAAAATTATCGACAAGGACAATGGTTTCAAACAATAGTAGTGGTATAAACACAACCTTCAAATTCACCGCCAGTATGCCATACCCATATCAACTATCAAGATATGCGCAAAGAAACAATTCAAATGCAATAAGAAGTGGGACAACAACAAAAATATGACAAGGTGCCCAATGTCGATCATGAGGTGGTACATGAGCTGGCAAAGAGAATCGTCCTCGAGCCACAATGATACGAAAAATCCAAAGAGGCAGGAATATGGCAGTCACTCTAATATAGTCATCGAGCAATGCATCGCTGGAGCGCTAGAGGTAATGTGAGGTAGAGGTAATGCAAGGTCCAGTTAACACTAAGGCTAGGTCAAGATGACAAATCATCTGAAAGGGCGTGAGTATGAGAGAATTAGGATTTCATGATGATATCAAGTCGTCGATACCAGTGCGTCTTGGGAAACGAAATGGACAATGAACTGGACAGGTCGCGAGTTGAATTTGTGAGAGAGAGTGGTTCGAAGGTATGCGTGGATTGAGTGCAACGATGAGAAATAGAGTGTGCAGGCTTAGCAAATGATTATGTGGAATGAGCGTAGGGTTTCCATAGACAACATATGGCTCAATTGGGTGGAGTGGGAACAACAAAAATACCTCAACAGAGAAACCCTAGCGAGAATACCTCTAAATTTGATGGGAGTAGGAATTAGGGTTTCGACCGACAACCAACAATTTCAACCAGTGTAAGGGCGTATGTAGTGTTTGGTTCACATGGGTTTCAATAAACCAACACACACATCGATAAATCAACTAGAGAGGGTGATGGAAAGACAAAGAATAAACCAGAGCATAGAGGGCAAAGAGACAGGCAAGCCAGCAAAGGCATTTTAGCAGGCTGGGAAAACACCAGGAATCTATTCACGGAGTTAGACCAGGCTCTGATACCACTGTCAAGACATGAGTGGGCATAAATGTAACTCCACACTTAAGGATTTGCATTAACACGATAGAAGCATAAATACAACAATAAATGATTGTTGGTCTTCCAAAACTGAAGACGTTTCCTAAATAGAAGTCTAATAATGATAGAAGTCTATCGATGCATTTGTATGATATAAGCACACTAAATAAAAAAACACCCACTAAAACTTCTAACTGTTTGCTTACACTAGAAACAAAGAAGGGAGAAATGGTTCCACAAAAACCTCCACCAATTGATGTTTTCCTTATAGTGCTCTAACATTAATAACAACAAAAACAAAACAAAAAACTCACTTAATTAAAAAAGATGGCAAAAAAAACATAAATAAATAAACTAACATAACTCCATATTAACTCCTAAATCTTTTAAATGTCAAAGATTTGCACTCGCGGCTTTTAATTCTTCTTATGTATAGTAAATATTGAACACATAATACAATTCCTTGTGAAAGCTTAAAGAAATTATCCCGCAAATGGATATAACATGGGGCTTATGACATGACAAACATATCCCACTTAACTTATCACATAATATGACAAAGATAGTATGATCACATAAAGCCTAAAGGGATAATTCAACACCTCATCTCCATTCTTGTCGATGCTCACCAATCCTCCCTTCTTGTATATAAGTTATGTCCTTACACTTTGAAGAGGTTCTTTGGCTATTCATTTGATTGTTATTACCCACTCCATACTTAAATAGAGTGTGCCCAAAGAACCAATATAATTTGTTGACAAGTTGAACACCCTTGCCATGTTCGTGTACATGATATCAAGGTTGAAAAAAAGGTTTATGTTAATTTTTTTTTTTAATGTTATTTTTATATAATAATGATCTCACTTCAAGAAGGGAATAATGCCAATAAATCGAGGTAGAAGTGGTTATAAACATAGTTTAATGGCAATCCCTTACTCTATCAATTAGTTAATAAGGATTTAGGCTTTTGTTAGGTGAGTAAAGTTGTTCGTCTAATGGCTACATAGTAGACTTTTACTAAAGTCTAGAGTTGTTATGGTTCTCTCATGCTAATTGAGTACGACATCAAGGTTATTGTGAATATTTATTAGGATTGTATAGAAAGAGAGCTTTAAGAGACACCATTTGAGTTGGAATAATTTTCACAACTCTTTTAACCTCACTAGTGCTCATCCATCTTAACCCTGGATAAGTGCAAGAAGGATTAACTTCCTCGAGATGTACAATGTTTTGAGGAGTATGCAAAGATTTGAGGTTTGCAATTGTAGGGATTTGATATTTTTCAATACTTGATAGATGGAGGGTTATGATGAATTTACACTTGTTTATTACTAATTTTTAAATTTCAAGTTCACTTGTATTATTATTATTATTTTATAATTTTGTCATACATGTTATATATTGCTGTGGGGTGTAGAATGTATTGGAGTAAGCTAACCTTTGAGAAAAAATACCTTCTTTCCAACTACAACTTTGATAATAATTCAATAGACTTTCAGGTATAATTAGAATTCCACCATGATCCAACTTCCATACACCATGATCCAACTTCCATACACAATGAAATGATACCTATCACAATTTCACCCCATTTAAATCTAGTTAGATCGTAAAAAATTTAATCAAAATTTTAAATTAATTAAAACTTTAACTTCTTATTATCATAAAAATAAAATAAAATTATATTGTAAAATTAAATAACAACCAAATTTTTTTACCATAAAATTAAACAACTCTAAATAAATATACTTCTTTAGACAATACATTTTAACATATATATATTTACGTTATTATTTTATAATACACATTAAATAATATTGATTTGAAGCTTAAAAAAACCTCTTCTCAAGACAAATGTCCTACTTAGAGGTAAACCGAACTTTGGAAAGTCTTGCATTTTTTCAAAGTATAAAATAATTTTATTAAAAAGATTACCAAAATTTGAAATCTCAATTGCCTCCGATGTTATCCTGTATGGTGGGCAGAATGTGACTGGATCAATGGCCCACAGTCAAACCACGGGCATTGTTCCCTTACAAAGTTGCAAAGCTCACGTGCATTTGAATCTCTGATTTCAAATTTCTACGAACCCCTTCACAAAATGAATATGTCTGCCAGATTCAACTTACAACGGTCATCTCGTCTGGCTTTTTCTACGTCCATCCCTGCCCTCCCTATTCTCAATACTAATGTTTGACTTAGTACTACTGGCTTCACTGGGTTCTTATTTAGCGACCGGCGCAAGAAAAGGGTTCGGCTTTTGGTCACAGAGAGCACCAAGAACACTGATATGTGTTTAATGCACAGGCATTGATATCACTGCAAAGGTTGGGAGATCCAGTTTTGTTGAAAAAAACAGAGATTTACAGATCAAACATGAAGGCATTTACAAAGCAACCCAAATCCCCTGCCAGTGCAAATAAGAGTCCTTACAGTGTAAGTAAAAATACTTAGATATCTACTCTCATATCTGTATTTCTTAATCTTAATCTAGATCCGAAATGCTTTTATGCAAATTTATTGATAAATACGTATTTTTGAAAAGGGGTTTCTCTATATTTACTGATAACGCCTTTAATTTATTGAAGATGAGTTTTTGTATGTTTACTGATGAGTCTCTGTTTTTGAAAAACGCAGCATAAGGAAAATCACGGGGAGGTGGTTGCTAGTCCCTATGATAAGAAACAGAGGATTGGGCGTGATATTTTTGGGGCTAAAGTAATGGCTGCGTCCCCAAAGATCAGGGCTCGCCAAGCCTTTTCTGAAGTGATTGCTGGCCAAGAATCATTGGATCTTGCTGACAGTGGGAACCCCAATGCGCAAACGGATGGTTCAGAAGTTTTTTCTAAAGAAGGTGTTGAAGCTCTGCTTAGCATGAAGATTAAGGGCAAAACTAAATTTGATTACAAGGTATGCTTTTCTTAGAGCTCTAGTTTTTTGTCTATTTCTGCATTTCAGACAGCTAAATGTTAAGGGTAGAGCACAGAACTCTGCAGGGAGTTCAGAACAAGATACAACTAGATGTTCATAGGCTTTGATTGCACCGAGGTGCTCTATAACTCGGGTAGGGGTAGGGGGATGCATCAACACTTTGTGTGTGTAACGGCACATTAAACTGGATAGTGAGTTGGGTGCCTTGAATATGGACACAAACCCATCTAAAACCCTGGTTTGATATGCACCTCGAAGTTGGGAAGCAAGAG
>ML788713.1:490497-501962 GCA_009831015.1 Picea engelmannii
TAATGGAATTTGAAAACACTCTATTAAGTCATCATTTTCTGCAACCTAGACAATTTCAATTTTGAGCCTTTTCCAATGCTTTGATAATGTCCTCTCCATACCAAAATGCCATGGGAACTTAATCTTAGAACTTGGGAGCACAACCGTGATTAGAATATTTTGATTGATCTTCCATAAGAAGCAATGCCATTTACAATTAGTAATTTGGTTGTATTAAGACATTGTGCATTTCTAGATTAACATAAATAAAGGACCACCACTAGGATAGAAAATTTTGAGTCAAGGGAAACCCCATTTCTAAAGAAGATTATAATTAATGCAATTTTTGTGATGTCATCCCTTGTTTTCATTCTCAACTAAAACAAAGCCTTCCCAAAATGCTCTATGTATGAACTGTTGAGTTTTGGGGTACCTTGGGAAGTGGTCCCCTTGTGGTTGTGTCTCTCTAACCACAAGAGGGGATTGATTAGACCCTTGTACTTTACCTTTTGTTCTAATTTCACTTTGACTTAGGAGATTTAAGTCAAAAGTGAAATTTTGTCATTTTAAGCAAAAGTGACAATTAATTCACTTTGTGGGTGAATTAGAGGACATGAGGCAAACTTAGGAAACTTAACCAAAAGTGGGTTTCTAAGTGAGATACTTGTGAGAAGATCTCACCCATTGATTAGAGATGGCAAGAGATGATCTTGGCCATCAATATCTAGGTTTGGCGTAAGGATGGCTAAAGAGGGCGCAAGGGGCAAGAGAGGCATCATTCTTGTTTTGTTCACTTGGAGAGTTTGGAGAGGAGCAATGAGATGAGGATGGAGGCATTAGGTGAGGCTAGCTTGGGCGCTCTCATTCATGGGGGGCGCAAGGAGGCTTAGGGCTTCATTATTTTGTTGTGTGTGCTATTTCTTGGTGGAGGGTGCACTTGAGGATGGAGTAGAGCTTTTGCAGATCTGATTGGCAAGGGTTTGAGATAGCATTCAAATAGAGATTTGCGTGCAAAGGTTTCTCAAACAACCAAAGGAAAGATCAAGGGCGCATTTGTGGTCTAGCTTGGTCAATGAAGGAAGGGCACACTTCTTGGGTGCATTCTTTGAGGAACCTTTTTGCATAGCTTGAGAGGAGCTTGCAAAGTGTACAGTTTCTATTGTATTTACTTCCTTGTTGTATTCCATGCTTGAGACACTCCATATACATACATATACTCTAAATTGGTTTTCCCCGGGGGGGTTTTGTCAGGGTCATGTTGACCAAAAATTACACTTGTTCATTTTCATGTATGCTTAGTTGTATATCAGTAGTAGGAGCTTGTTATCCTAGAGGAGTTGTTTTATGGTATTTGCATGTGCTAACATCAGTTCTAAAACCACTTGCAAGGGCACCATAAAAGTGCACTTAACCATCAATTTGAAGGGAATTTTCTTGGCAGAAATTTCAGACCTGTTTGCGGTCCTAAAACAACAGCAAGGACATCTTTGATAAGGTAAACTTAGAGCCCAACAAGAGGTCACAAGATAGGCATGTTGGGCAGCCTTCTAGTTCCTAAAAAATCTTCATGGTATCAGAGACTAGGTGGCTAAGAGTTTGTTGATTATACAATGGGCAGTTTGTTGGACTGTTTTGGATAGTTGTGGACAACCTCTTTTCACACCTATGTTGACAGGAGTGAGGCTCTTTTGTAGTGTTTAGCATCAGTTTGAGTTTCAATGGGCAGTCATGTTGGTGACTCAGATGAGGGCAGAGGATAGGCTAGCCGGAGCTAGCAGCTGGTCCCCTTGGAAAACCAAAATAGTATTTGTCTTGGAGGATCTTGAACTATGGGATATAGTTCAAGCTCCAATGGTTCTTCCTCCTATCACTGCTCCCTTGCTGGTAGCAGAGTTCAGGAAGAGGAACACCAAGGCTAAGAGGACTATCTGTGATGCGGTGAGAGACCATGTCATACCCCATTTGACTGGGAAGGAGATTGCCTATGAGACGTGGGACTCATTGTCCAAACTCTACCAGATTCCTAATAAGAACCAGAAGATGGTTCTGCAGGAGAAGCTCAGGAGCATTCAGATGCTCAAGTCAGAGTCTGTGACCTCATACCTCGGGAGATTTACACAAACTTAAGATGAGTTGGCAGCAGTTGGGGAGACTGTGGACCCCATGGTTTTGGTGAGGACAACCTTAAGCGACTTCTCCAAACCTTGGGGGTCTTTTGTGCGAGACATTGTAGCGAGGGAGGCTATGCCCAGTTGGGAGTGACTCTGGGATGACTTCGTACAGGAGGAGCTGAGATGCATCTCTGGATCTTCAGGACAACAACGTATTGTAGAGGGTGAGGAGGATCTTGCTCTTTGGACAAAGGGCAAGAAGAAGGTCGGCAAGGGTGCTAGACATGGTCCTAAGATGGGGGCCAAGCCACATGAGAGCGCCAGTGGGAAGAAGAGAGATATGAGCAAAGTGAAGTGCTTTGCTTGTAAGAAGATGGGGGCATTATGCTGGACAGTGTCCCAACAGGAAGAAGAGGCCGGGTGGTATAGCAAGGGAGTTTACGACACAGTTTGAGAGGGAGTGTTCCTTCCTTATTTGTTGCACTTCAGTTGAGACGACACCTAGCATATGGTATATAGACAGTGGAGCTTTGAGCCATATGACGGGTGTGAGAGAGCACTTCACCGATCTCAGAGATCTTGAGGTCAAGATTAAGATTGCACTTGGAGATGACACCATTATCAGAGTTGTTGGGCGTGGCACAGTGACATTTCAGGGGGATACTATGCCACCCATATCGTTCAGGGATGTGTTGTACGTCCCTAGGCTGAAGAAGAATCTGATATCAGTTTCCACCCTCTAGGACAGGGGTCTTGAGGTGTCCTTCAGAGGGACAGAGGTCCTCAGACACCCTAAGGGGTCCCGTCTCACCTCAGGGCAGGTGATTGGAGTGAGGGATGGTAAACTATACATATTGCTTTTTCAGCCCTTGCATGCCTTGGCAACGAGTAGCGACAACAACAATCAGTTATGTGAGTTATGGCATCAAAAGATGGCTCACCTACATCATGGGGCTCTTGGAGGGCTTAGAGAGGTTGTGACCGGAGTGCCACAATTCAACTTAGAGCATCAGGATGTGTGCAAAGGGTGTGCCCTTGGTAAGTTTACCAAGGTTGTTTTCCCCAGCAGTGACAACAGGTCAGCTGGGATACTGGATTTAGTACGCAAAGATGTGTGTGGGCCTATGTCTCGTGTGTCCTTGAGTGGTTGTGAGTATTATCTCACATTCATAGATGACCACTCCACGAAGACCTGGATCTATTTCCTGAAGGTCAAGAGTGAGGTCTTCACGAGGTTCCAAGAGTTCAAAGCTCTTGTGGAGAACCAGACAGGAAAGAAGATCAAGGTCTTACGATCAGACAATGGAGGTGAGTATGCCTCCATAGAGTTTATGGACTTCTGTACCCAGGCGGGGATCAGAAGGCAGATGACCGTGCCTTACAACCCCCGACAGAACGGGGTTGTAGAGAGGAAGAACAGGGCCATTACAGGTGCAACGAGATCAATGCTGCTTGATTAGGCACTGCCTCTATACTTATGGGCTGAGGTGAGTGCTGCTGCAGTTTATCTGCAGAACAAGAGTTCCCACAAAGTTTTTGGGAGGAAGACTCCTGAGGAGGCCTTCATTGGTAGGAGGCCCGATGTCGAGCATATTAGGATTTTTGGATGCTCGACATACTCTCATGTCCCCTTAGAGAAGAGGACAAAGCTAGACCCCACAACCCAGCATGGGCTCTTAGTTGGATACTTAGAGGTCTCAAAGGCCTATCAGATCTACATTCCATCACAATGGAAAGTGGTGGTGAGCAGAGATGTTAGATTCCAGGAGGGTAGAGCTTTCAGGAGGTCTCTCGAGTCGAGAGATAGTATTGAGGAGGTCTCGAAGACTCAGATTGATTTTTCAGAGGGGGCACAGCCTCAGGTGTCGAGTGCACCAGTTTTAGGGGTGACAGGGTCACCTCGCACAACTTCAGGTTCACAGTTGCAGAGTATTCGGGCAAAGGGTGCAGAGGCTTCAGGATCTCAGAGTGTTAGGATTAGATCTGAGGCTGACTCTTGGGCACAAAGATGTCACTTCTCCTTTGGTTACTACAGGGAAAAGGAAACCAAGATGGTTTACCCTGAAGGAAGCCAAGGAGAATGTTGGAGAGCCCAAGAGATCGTTCAGAGAGAGAAGAGCACCAACGAGGCTTGGGTCCTACTTGGCGATGGTGACGAGCATCACAGATTCAGAGCTCGAGACATTTGTGTAGGCAATTGACCAGCAGGTTTGGCGAGAGGCCATGCTGGAGGAGTATGACTCCATTATGTGCAATGATATATGGGAAGTGGTGTTGAGGCCAATGGGGAAGTCAATTGTGACTTCCAGGTGGTTGTATAAGACCAAGTATGCTGCAGATGGAAGCATAGAGAAATACAAGGTCCGGTTTGTGGCAAGAGAATTCTCTCAGATAGAGGGAGTCGACTATGATGAGACATTCGCACTAGTTGCGAAATACACTTTCATTCGGAGTATTATTGCCATAGCGACAAAGATGGGTTGGAGGATACATCAGATGGATGTAAAGACCACATTTCTCAATGGATTTATTGAGGAGGAGGTGTACATAGAGCAACCATAGGGGTTTGAGGTGTTGGAGAGAGAGTCTCACGTGTGCCTTCTGAGAAAGGCACTGTATGATCTGAAGCAAGCTCCCAGAGCTTGGTATTCGTGGATAGACTCTTATTTGCTTCAGATCGGGTTTGAGAAGAGTGAGGAAGATCCTAACCTCTACTACATCATTAGAGGTGAGGACACACTTATTGTCTTTCTATATGTGGATGACTTGTTCATCACGGGAGCGAAGCATCTCATAGTTGAGTGCAAGGTGAGTCTTGCTTCAGAGTTTGAGATGATTGATATCGGGTTGATGCACTATTTCTTGGGCATGGAGGTTTGGCAGGAGGAGGGTCACATCTTCCTGGGATAGGGGAAGTATGCTGCAGACATCTTGAGTAGATTTCAGATGGAGGATTGTAGGCCTATGTCTACACCTATGGTCACCAACTAGAAGAAGCTTAGTGCTTCAGATTCTAGTTTGGTGGATGCTACAAGATACAGTTAGTTGATCGGGTCATTGATGTATTTGGTCAACACTAGACCAGATATTTGTTTTGCTGTGAACACTCTCAGCCAGTTTATGGTGGAGCCGAGGAGTGTTCATTGGGTTGGGGCAAAACATGTTTTGAGGTACATTGCAGGTTCAGTGGATTATGGTTTGGACTATGTCAGAGGGGATGGAGTGAGTTTGGTTGGCTACACAGACTCAGACTGGGCAGGATGTGCCATTGACAGGAAGAGCACCTCAGGTTGTTGTTTTGGGTTGGGGTCAGGACTTGTTTCCCAGTTCAGCTGGAAACATAAGTCAGTTGCTTTGAGTTTAGCCGAGGCAGAGTACATGGTAGGCAGTCAGGCCAGTTGCGAGGCCCTTTGGCTTCATAAGTTGCTGGTTGGATTATTTGGTTAGGAGTTGCCTCCAACAGTCATTCACTGCGATAATCAGAGTTGTATCAAACTCTCTTAGAATTCAGTATTTCATGATAGGTCGAAGCATGTTGAGATCAGATACCACTTCATTAGAGATTGGGTTCAGCGTGGGGCAGTACAACTTCAGCTTATTCCGATTGATGAGTAGGTGGCAGACATTCTCACCAAGGCCTTGCCAAGGGGCAAGCATGTCTACTTCAGAGACAAGATGGGCTTGGTGAGAAACACTTTCCTCAGTAAGAGGGAGTGTTGAGTTTTGGGGTACCTTGGGAAGTGGTCCCCTTGTGGTTGTGTCTCTCTAGCCACAAAAGGGAATTGATTAGACCCTTGTACTTTACCTTTTGTTCTAATTTCACTTTGACTTAGGAGATTTAAGTCAAAAGTGAAATTTTGTCATTTTAGGCAAAAGTGACAATTAATTCACTATGTGGGTGAATTAAAGGACATGAGGTAAACTTAGGAAACTTAACCAAAAGTGGGTTTCTAAGTGAGATACTTGTGAGAAGATCTCACCCATTGATTAGAGATGGCAAGAGTTGATCTTGGCCATCAATCTCTAGGTTTGGCCTAAGGATGGCTAAAGAGTTGGAAAGAAATCTTGAAGAACCTCCAGCCAAAAGGAAGCTAGGATGACTTAAAGAAACAGTGCAGGAAGTAGAAAAAATAGCTGCTCCCAAAAGAACTTTCAGTGAAAGTAAGAGGCCTAATAGGTTTGGAGACTATGTTGCACTGATGAGCAACATCAATGATGCCGAATCTTCTTCATTTGAAGAAGCAGATAAATTACAAGTGTGGAAGGATGCCATGCTTGAGGAATACAGGTCTATTCTAAAGAACAATGCCTGGGACATTGTGCCGAGGCCAAAGGACAAATCAACGGTCTCTTCCAAATGGATCTATAAGATCAAACATGCAGCCGATGGGAATGTGGAAAAGTTCAAAGCAAGATTTGTAGCCAGAGGCTTCACTCAGAAAGAAGGAATTGACTACGACGAGACTTTTGCCCATGTAGCCAGATATACCTCCATTCGAGTTATTATTGCATTAGCTTCAGTTCTTGGTTGGAAGTTACATCAGATGGATGTAAAAACAACATTCTTGAATGAAAAGATTGAACATGAGGTCTTTGTGGAACAACTAGATGGTTTTGTACTGCATAACAAAGACACTCACGTATGCAAGCTAAGGAAGGCCTTGTATGGTCTTAAGCAGGCTCCCAGAGTTTGGTATGACAGGATTGATGGCTTTCTTAAAAGCCTGGACTTCAAGGTAAGAGGGAACCAACCTGTTATACTAATCATGTATGTTGATGATCTCTTTCTAACAAGAGATGAAGGGCTAATAACCTGGTGTAAGATGGCGCTAATCTCAAAATTCGAGATGAAAGACTTAGGCTTGATGCATTACTTCCTAGGATTGGAAGTGTGGCAAAGACAAGGCGAAATATTTCTGGCACAAGGAAAATGCACAGTGGATGTATTAAAGAGGTTTGGTATGATGGATTGTAAATCCATGGCCACTCCAATGATTACCAACTTGAGGAAGCTGCATGATTCTGATATAGGTTCAGATTTGGTGGGTCCCACCATGTATAGGCAACTGATTGGATCATTGATGTATATGATCCACACCAGACCAAACATATGCTACGCAATGATTGCAATGAATCAGTTCATGGCAGAACCGAGACAAAGACACTGGGTGGCAGCAAAGCACATCTTGAGATATCTCAGAGGGACCATTACTTATGGTTTGAGATATACATCCAGTGGTGGTTTATTTTTGCATGGGTATGCAAAAGCTGACTGGGCAGGAAGCCCAGTGGACCGAAAGAGTACTTTCGGATACTGCTTCAGTTTAGGATCCGCTATGATCTCTTGGTCAAGCAGGAAACAGGGATCCATTGCACAAAGTACAACAGAGGCTGAGTACTTTGCAACAACTAATGCTAGCAAGGAAGCAGTATGGCTCAAAAAATTGGTTTCTAGGTTGTTTGGTGACAAGCTTGAGATGATGGTGGTTCACTGTGATAATCAAAGTTGCATAATACTGACAGAGAACCTTGTATTTCACGACAGGTCAAAACATATTGACATGAATTACCACTACATTCGAGACTTGGTCCAGAGAAAAACTGTAAAGCTACAGTACATAGCCACGAGCGAGCAGGTAGCTGATATCCTGACCAGGCCATTGCCATTGAGACAATTTGTGCAGCTGAGAGGCAAGCTTGGTGTGGCTGAAAATGACTCCCTAGCTGAGAGGGAGTGTTAAATTTGGAAGCATCGAAAATCATTCTCCAATGAGAGGTCATATGGGCCACCCTGAGGCTAGCCAGGGAGATTTGGAGAATCAACCAGTCTTGTGAGGTATTGACAAAATCCAGGGGGGAACGTACAACCTCCGTGAGTCAAACCAAAAGTCAGGACAAACGAGATGCTATATGATCTTGTGACTCAAGATGTAAGTCTAATGCAAAAGTCAAGGGGAACGTACAACCTCTGTGAGCATAGATAGTCTAGTACAAAAGTCAGGGGGAACGTACAACCTCTATGAGCATAGACAGACTAGTGCAAAAGTTAGGGGGAATGTACAACCTCTGTGAGCCTAGTCAAGCCTTGTGAGCCATGAGCAAAAGTCAAGGCATCTAGCAAAAGTTAGGTTGAACGTAAAATTCCTATGAGCTAGAAACAAGCAATCTTCCTTATATTGCAAATGATGTAAATGTATTGATCTAGTGCGTTGGCACGTGTAACACTATCCACCATGAAGAAATTCGAATTGCCATGTATAAGAGTCAAGTTGAATGAGTTGTTAAACTCAAGTTGTAAAAGGTCAAGTTGTAAAAGTCGAGTTGCATAAGTTGCATAAAGTTGCATAAGTTGCATAAAGTTGCATAGTTGCATAAAGTTTCATAGTTGCATACATGCATGTTGCATGTTGCATGCATGACATGCATGTCAAGTGCATGCTGAGATAGTTCGCGTACATGTCCAGTCAAGGTCGAGTTACATGTTGAGCTGGCAAGCCATGCATTGCCAAGTCAAGGGCAAGTTGTATTCCTAACTGAAGTCTCAAGTCAAAGTTCTAAATTCAAAGTCTCTTGTCCAAGATCTATTTCAAGCTGAAGTCAAGTTATGAAAAAGCATGCAAACAAACTACTATTTCGAGCCCTCTCCCTCATCCTCTCCACTCCTTTCTATGTAGAGGTCGACCCTCATTCTTCACACAATGTTATGCAGTGTGAGGGTGAAAGAGTAGGAGGCAATAAATGGCCCAAGAGAGGTGGAGGCCTCCTTGGGATGTGCACCCTCTCTTGAGAATGTGCCACCTCTCTCTTTGAGTGCGTGTCACTATCTTGGGATCTCCACCAAGTCAAGAGAACATTCCCTCAACTCCCCCTAACTCATCCTCAAGTGCCACTATCTTTTAGTGAACGAAGAGAGAGAGGGAGTTAATTCAAAACTTGTCCCTGACATGTTTCCTAAAAAATAGGAATGCTGATTTATTTTGATTTTATTCACCTTTTTCGAGTAAAATTGACTTTTATAAGAGAATAAGTCAATAATTTCTCTCGAAAGGGGGGTACAAGGGTGAAAGGGGTATTTTGAGTTAGAAAACGAATACCCCCATGGAATACAACATCTCCTAGTACCACTTTTTTATTATTACATCCATTTACAAAGTAAAAATCGCATTTCGCGGGAATTTTTACGAATTATTAAAAAAAATAAAAAATCCTAAGGGGGACTTAGTGCATGTCCGTGAGACTAAAAAATAATGACTAGCATGGTAATAAATATACATTAGACAATAGAGTTAGACAACTTACTAAGGCATGACCATCGGTACACACTCCAACTTTGGAGGTGAGTGAAAAAAATTAGAAATTATAACTTGCTTAAAGAACAAGATATAATTAACAAGTGAAAAAAAACACTCCAGAGTATGCGCTCATGATTAAGTCTTAGGGAGCTAAGCCTTTTACATAACAAGGTCACCATGCTAGCTCATTTTATTACAATCCCCCCCATGGGGGTATGGATCATGCAATGAAGAAGAAGAAGAAGAAGAAGAAGAAAAATTGAAGGGGTCGTAAGACCTGGCTGGACTTTTGAACTTTGATTTTGAACAAATTATTTGTCAACCTTTGCGGATCATCGTCAGTCTTGCGTGGTGTACGACTTGTTAGCGAGTGGGAGGAACAATTATATGGCTTGTAGATATTGCAAATTGAATTTATTCACTGTGGGAGGGATTCTTGAGGTTTGCTGGGTTGAATATTGGCACTCAGTGAGTTGTAGGCAATCGGTTTAAGCTTCAAAACTCTACAAGCCGCTCTTGTAAACCGTGGCAATTCACAGTGGCATTTTCCCCCACTTCTAACAGTCAAGTTCTCAAGAGGAACCAATTTAGAAACTCCCTATAAGATTGCAACAACCAAATGATGGTGTCCACTGATCTCCAATCTTAGAAATCAACCATTAGTGGAGGATAGAGAGTTGTTGGGGTATCCATTTACTCATAAACTATTGCAAATATGAATGAAAACTCCAACATTACAGAGATAAATGAAATCTTAGCTCACTAACGAACACAAGAGCCATTCAAATATTTAGAGAAACCATTATATCTTTAGAACAACTATTAAAAATGCACATAGTAGTTTCATTTGACCATGAATGCAAGTTAACACAACAAAATAACAACACACAATAGACAAATCAAAGCATGTAGAGACATTATTTACCCTGGAAACCCAAATGGAAAAACTAGCTTCGAATGGTTGCCTAGTCTCTATTTCAACAATCTTTGGTTTACAATGCAGGCTGCAAGCTTATGGACCATGGTCTATTCAACAATTTACACAACTCCTTCTCCTTTGCATTCTCCCCTCCCGACCAAAAAAGATCCTTTAAGAGTGAAAGTACAAAAAAAAATACGAAGAGTTGGGGTCATGGGAAGGCCAAAAAGCCCGACCTTTCATTTCCCATTCCTTAGTCTTTCCTCTCCTATTATTATTTTTCTTTTTTTCATTTATTTCTCTTTTGTCTCATTTTCTTTTACATTTGCATTGTCTTCAATAGTTTATCTAACCTTCATTAATTGCCTAATTACACTTGTAGGTTTTGAGTCTCACAACCATTCGCTTGTTCGGATCCATTTTGGATCAGACACACTAGTGAGTATCACAGAGGAAAATTATTTGTAGTCTGAACATGTTTTCAAATAAACATTTTTAGGTGTTGGGTAAATTGACGAGCAATAGTAACATAGATAACATATGAGAGAAAGAGGTACATGTATATGTAGCATGGTCTAAAGTGATTTGACAGAAAAGGAAAGGGGTGCTTAATAAGATATGCCTGACTCGACAAACCATTGATGGGTATTGTGCAAACTCAAGTGCAAAAGAACAGGCACAAATGCAGATACTGGGTGATCGTTCGATTGGCAGAAGCTAGCGTGCATAGAGATGACATATCGAGTGAGTGCCATAGAGGAAAATTATTTATGGTTTGAACATATTTTCTGACTATAACAAAGAACACGAGCACATTTTTGTGAACATACCTTCCATGCAGAAGGCGACGCAACCAAATGCACACTAGGCGTCAACTTGTGAAGTACACCAAGAGTAGGCTGTAGTAGGCATAGTTGTAGGTAGAGTAGTCGTAGGTAGAGAGTGACAAAGAGAGTAGCTGGTAGAACAAACATACATGCTCCAGACATGTAGGCAGAGGGTCAGACATGTATGCTACATGCTCCAGACACCCCAAATATTTATGGGTATAGTTTGTTTCAAATTTTGAAGAATTTTTTTATTTGTTGGGTAGAACAAACTGTCTTGATTGGTGTGTGCATTGTTCGATTGGTTTTCTGGATTGGTGGAGTGTTGTGGAGTCAA
>ML788713.1:509148-539209 GCA_009831015.1 Picea engelmannii
GCACCTTGTCATATTTTTGTTGTTGTCCCACTTCTTATTGCATTTGAATTGTTTCTTTGCGCATATCTTGATAGTTGATATGGGTATGGCATACTGGCGGTGAATTTGAAGGTTGTGTTTATACCACTACTATTGTTTGAAACCATTGTCCTTGTCGATAATTTTAGGATGTGTAGGGATTTTATGCCCAGTGACAATGAAAACATGACTGATGAAGCCATTTGAGACACACTTCCTAAGACAATGCATTCTCTTGTATCAGCAAGTGCATCTGTCTATGGGGCTTCCAGTGCTCCAATTTAATTAAAGACAACATAGAGGCAATAAGAGAAAACATAGAAAGAAGAAGCTCAGAGACAGGGGGGGTTAGCATAATCCCCATGAAAAACTTGATCTTCATTGTACCCGTTGTGGAATGAATGGGTCACATGAAGCCACTAACCACAGAGTTCCATGGGAGAAGGTCAAAGAAGAAAGACAGAGTCTGAAAGAAGACAGAGATAGAACCTCAGACCTAGCAAATGGTAAAGCACATGTTCATTATGTTGTTTCCCATTGCAATATAGGAGTAACTAAAGATATTTTTAATACTTTGTTTTTTTCTTGGGGAGATGCATGGTTTCTTGATACGGGCTCAACCTCTAACATGACATTTCAAAGAGGATTTTTTCAAAGACTTCCATGACAATGTAGATAGTGTAGTGTACTTTGCAGATAGATCAAGTCTCAAACCTTCGAGAATGGGCACCATCGGGTTTAAGTTGCCTAAACTCTCGGATTTTATTCTACACATTGTACTTTATTTTCCTGAGCTACAAAGGAGCTTGTTGTCCCTTGTGCACATCAAACAGCGAGGCCACTATGTTCATATGTTCGATGGCAAAGTTGAGATGTGAAAGGATTTTGATGACATGCTTCTTATGACCAAAATGGAAGATGGAAGATTGTTGAAGTTGAATGTGACACCTACCCATACACACATTGTTGTATACCTCTCTCACCATGACTCATGTATAATTCCATCTAGTCTTTTGTGACATTCTAGATTTGGCCATATTAATTATGACAGTCTTCGTTTGTTGAGAAAGAATGGTGTTTCTGGTTTGCCTACTATTCCTAGGAAATTGAAGCAATGCGATGCTTGTATCCTTTGAAAACACAACAAACAACCCTTTCATGATTCTACTTCCAGAGCATGTAGAAAACTTGAACTGATTTATTCTAATTTGTGTGGCCCTATGCATGTTCCTTTTGCAAATGGAAACAAATATATCATGACTTTTATTGATGATTACACCAGAATGTGTTGGGTGTACTTACTGAAAGATAGATCACAGGCTTTTGAAACATTTAAAAAAAATCATGTATGGATTCAAAATGAAGCTCATTCTCATATTGGTTGTAATACCCCTGTTTCCCCCAGTTTGTAAATATAACTATAACTGGCCAAGAGACTATGGTGGACTAAATATGTGTGAATGTTTGATTTGATGAACCTTTGTATCAAAGGGTCAATGAATGAATTTTATGTTATTAATAGAATTTGAATTTGAATATGTGTTGCACAACTGCTGAAAGGGGGGAAGTTTGCCAAGATAGACCATGGATGCTATGAAAGAGATGGTGAAGGGAAACCAAGTATGGTTGAGATGACCCTCACCTGACCAGTACCTATTGGGTGTAATTTCTTAACATTCCTCTGACCCATAAATGAATTACCAGTCAAGTTGGTAGTTGGAAGGCCATCCTCAAGAGTTAATGAGGAGATGAGGCAGGGTACCCATCTATAAGGCTTCCAGGTCTGACCACGAATTGGGATTTAGACCCATGTAACCTTGCTGAGGAAGGAAAGAAATGAGGTAATTCGGGGACAAAGATGGATCAGTGATATAGCAGAGTAGAGAAAACACTCTCCCGAGGAGGGCAGAGAACAGCCTTTGATTCTAAAGTTGAGCAGTAAGCTCGATTTGGTTGTAAGAAACCATGGGCAGGGTTTCTCTATAAGATGATAAACGAGGTTGATGAGTGACTGAGGAAGTACTCGTGCAGACCTCCTTGCTTGGAGTAGAGAAAACCAGACACCCAATTCATGTGGGAGAAGGAGAGTAACCTTTGTTCCTAACTGTTGTGGAGCAAAGAGAAAGAGTCTCTCTCAGAGCATCATGGTCTAGATCGGGGGTGGCCAATGGTAAATCCATTAGGAGTGAATGTGCCTATGGTTGGTAGGAAACATGCACCCCTTTCAGCAATTGCTTCACATTTTCCAGTTCTAGTAAGTATTTTCATACTTTGTGTATTATATTGGACGTGATGATGAAATATCTGTGTTTATGATTCAATCTCTCAGTATTTGAACAATAATAGAAATGCTCTTTTATTTCTATAAACTGTTATATCTATGTGATCTTGGACTTATCTCAGTTTAATTGTTAGAGAGTCATGGGATGTGAGTCCGTAGAAGAGTCAGGGTAGGATCGACTGAAATGTCTAAGTTCTGCAAACCTTGTGAAGTTTACCTTAGCAAGAATGTTAAGTCTGAATTTTGTGGGAGAAGGGCATTTTTCCCTTAGACTATTCACCCATCTGACCGAGGGCTCATGCCCATGTCCTTAACCCAATTGCTTCTAAAGGATTAGCGCTTAGCCCCTAGAATTTCCAAAGTATCCATGTGACCAGGGCCTAGGAACTCTACACTAGTCAAAAGGAGCTAGCCATTTCGGCTTTGGGACTTCGGGACTTGTGACTCCACAATCCCTGAAAGCAGTCGAACACCGAAGTTGCGAATCGATGAGGAGCATCGATCTGGCGATCCAGTATGGATCGCTCTCAGCTGTTAGATCGGACATAGGAAGGGAGGCGTTAAGCGCTTCAATGAAGTCTTACTTCGGGAGATTTGGAATGGTCTAGCACCGAAACTCCTGAATGTCGAAGTCGCAAAGTTAATTTGAACCTTTGAAACTAAAGGGACGCATGTCCATCAATCAATGATTATTTGGGAGTCTGGGTATTTGGAAATATAGGAACGCGTGAGTTTTCCCCGAAGCTTTGCTAGCCGAAGTAAATCTTGTTCATAGACGCTAGGCACACGTGGCGATAGATCTGGCATTGTCCGGAGGGAAAGCCAGGAGACACACTCATTGAACTCCCAAATGTCGAACTATTGAAGTAACGTGAACCATCGATCCTCAGATCCTTCCGAGCCGTCGATCTAATGAACCCACCTTTGACTACCCGACTAATCGGGAACGTGTCGTGGAGCGACACATGGCCCCTACTCATTCCCCGTCAAGTGTTGACTGTTGAACTAGGACCGTTGAATGAGGGGGTACGTGGTAAGTGATCTCGTAGTCTAGATATTCCGTACTCCGGAGGAAACCATCCAAGAGTTTACGAAGTATGAACTCACCAAAGTCACAAGTGTCGAAGTGGATCTCGACCGTTGGTCGAAAAGAACACATGGTGCAAGATCCCGTAGTCCGAAGACTTAGCTCTTTGGAGGATTTGCGTCGAGAGGATTTTGTAAGTTCTGAAGCCAAAGCCACAAAATAATGAGAACTGTAGATCTATGGGTCTGCGTGGGATCTTGTGGATCGTTAGATTAAAGGACTGGGCAGTTATCAGTCTAGGATGATGTGGCTCATTGACATCATATCGGGTGACGTGGGCTCGTTCTACGTATGCCACATGTCACCCAGTTTTGGACAATTCACATACCCATTGTGCTTGTTAGAGCATGACACGTGTCACCCCCTATCGAGGACACGTGTCACCCCTTGATCCTCGTCGCGTGTCGGTTCCTGGTTCGTGCCCACCTGGCCAACGTGGCTGGTGACATATACGAGACTCCGAGAGTATGGGTAACTTAGGGAGTTCGGGGATTCTGGGGCAGGTTATAATTTAGGAATGACCAACACTAAACGCTGAACATCGAACGTCGAAGGGCCAAGGCCACATGGTGAGATTACGGGACTTCAGGGGTTTGGGCATAATATGGTAAAAAGAAAGATTCAATGATAATCGTCGAACGTTGAAGGGCTAGGGGCACGTAGCGAGATTACGGGACTTCAGGGATTGGGAAAAAGGTATGCTCAACGTCGAGTACCGAAGCCCCCTTTCTAGCCGTAGATCTTGGCAGAGGATGTGAATCGTTGATCCCCTCCATTATTCAGTGATCTGAGAATCTGACAACACTCGTGGAACTCTCGAAGTCCAGGAACTTTCAAAGTGTCAAAAACTTTGCTAACACATGCTCTTAGCTCCTAGTTTTTAGCCTGAGGTCATGAGGGAAACCTCACTAGCTGATTCAAGTGCACAGTAAGATATGTAAGCTTCTGGGAAGCCCTTTAAGAGGGTTTTGCTTAAGAAAGGGACCAAAAATGAATTAGGGAAAGCACAAATTTGATGCCCCACCCCTAGAAAGGCTATTTAGGGGTTGGGTGTGTTACATTGGCTCTCTTTGCACTGATAATGGAAGAGAATATACTTCTAATGAATTTGAAAGCTACCTTCACCAACATGGGATCAAACATCAAACCACGGTTCCATACAATCCCCAACGGAACGATGTGGCTAAACAAATGAACATGACACTCCTAAATATGGTTCCCTCCATGATGTTTTCAAGAATGTTAAATTAATGTTTTGGGATGATGCAGTTCTATGTGCAGTTTATTTCAAAAACAGGTGTCCATCTCATGCTCTTAAAAGTAAGACTCCTTATGAAATGTGGTATGGCCACATTCCTTCAGTGAGGTATCTCAATGTCTTTGGTTCCACCTGCTATGCCTTGATTCCTAAGGAGCAAAGAAGCAAGCTTGATGCAAGGAGTCGGAAGTGCATCTTCTTGGGGTACTCAAATACCACCAAGTGGTATTGTCTTTATGATGAGACAAACAAGAAATTCATCATATCCAAAGATGTAATCTTTCTTGAATCCTCCAAGAAAGAAGAAATTGTTGAGAGGCAGCTTGATCATCTAGATAGATTCACTCATGTAAAGACATATCATGAATTTGAGGATGAGATTCTGCATCTTGAAGGGGGGGATCCCTATCTTGGGTCAATCTCTAGAATCTCCTTGTAAAGCACCATCTTCCCCTCATGAAGAAGTTCATGCCACTTCATCAGAACTTGAAGTTCAATTGGATGATGTGATCAAAAGGATTGAAAAGTTGAGGCTTGATGAGAACTCAACACCATCTCAATCAGTTGAGCAACTTAGACCATCTTAGAAAGGTCCACCAAAATGGCTCAAAAAAACACTTGAAAGTGTTCATCTTGATGAGGTAGGAAAGAAAAAAACCAGAATGTCTTCAAAACAAGATGGAGGTAATGTAGATGACATGGATGTTTCATATGATTGTGAGTTGAGTTTATCTACTAACCATGAACCAACTTCCTTTAAAGAAGCCACTTCTCACAATGAATGGAAAGAAGCCATGTAAAAGGAATATGAAGCTCTCATCGATAATGGGACTTCGAAGTTGGTGGATCCTCCATTGGGAACCAAACTGATCGGCTACAAGTGGGTATTCAAGAACAAGTACAGATCAAATGGATCACTTGGCAAGCACAAAGCAAGGCTCATGGAAAAAGGATTTGCACATAAATAAGTTTTTTATTACGGGGAGACTTTTTCCCCCACAACAAAATGGGCTACCATCCGTACTCTATTTTCCAAGGCAACACAAAATGAATGGAAAATTCGTCAAATGGATGTGAAGACTGCTTTCTTGAATGGATACTTGAAAGAGAATGTGTTCATGTCTCAACCAGAAGGCTTTGTTGTGAAGGGACAAGAACACAAGGTGTGCAAGCTTATCAAATCATTATATGGCTTGAAACAAGCACCGCGAGCATGGTATGAAAAGTTAACTTAGCATCTTCTGAAATTGAATTTCAAGCATTTCAATCTTGACGATGCAACTTTGTTTGTCAAGAAAGTTGGAAAAAATGTTGTATATCTTGTAGTATATGTAGATAATACGTTGATAACAGGGAACAATGAGAACTACATTGCATCCATAAAGAAAGAGTTGAAGAAAGGCTTTGAGATGACAGATTTGGGACATCTTCACTACTATTTGGGCATTGAAGTGATTCAAAATCCAAAGTACATATTCATCTCCCAGAAGAAGTACATTAGAGAATTGTTGAACAAGTTTGGCATGGCTGAGTGCAATCATGTTTATACTCCAATGGAACAAAATTTGAAAGTCGCATCAAAAGAAGGGAATGGATTTGAGGATGCAACCAAGTATAAACAACTTATGGGAAGTCTTATCTATCTTACTACCACCAGACCAAACATTTCATAATTTGTTGTTGGGATTCTTTCCAAGTTCATGCAAAAGCCTTGTGAAGGACATTGGTCTGCTGCAAAAAGAGTTATGAAATACTTGAAAGGAACTCAAGATTTTGGACTTAGATACTCTAAGGTGGATGACTTCAACCTAACTGGATATTATGATTCAGACTTTGATAAAGATAAGGGAAATGGAGTATCAACTTCAAGCTATCTCACGAGTCTTGGATCAACAACTATTTTATGGAGATCATGGAAACAGTCAGTTCCAACACATTCCACAACAGAGGAAAAATGTGTGGCAGCTGTAGAAGTGACGAAGGAGATTGTGTAGCTCAAGAAAATACTTGAATATTTGCAGGAGAAACAAGTGAATTCTACTCCTCTTCTAGTTGACAATACTTTTGCAATCAAGTTGGCCAAGAATCCCAAATTCCATGATCGAACTAAGCACATTAACACAAAGTATCACCTAATTCGATATCATGTAGAGGCCAAGACTATTCACTTGAGACATTGTTCCACAAATGAGAAAATTGCGGACATCTTCACCAAAGCACTTGGAAGAGAAAATTTTTAGAAGTTCAGGATGATGCTTGAACTCACACATACCCGTTCGGGTTAAGGGGGGGGATGTTAGACACGTAATCCTTGGGATTGCGCTACTTGTAATAATATTGTAATTATGAAGAGTTGTAGGTGATAGGAAATGTCTTCAATTATAGAATACCAACAATGATTTATTGTTGTATTTATGCTCCTATCGTGTTAATGCAAATCATCAAGTGTGGAGTTACATTTCTGGCCATTCCTGGCCTGACACATATAAGTGCACCAGTGTGCAACTATACCACAAGCACCTATAAAGAAAAAATTATTTATAAAAATATTGGTCATATTTAAAAAAAAATGTTAGTGTATTTTGTATATTTTAACCGCACCAATGTGTATACATACAAGAGCACTAGTGTGCCACATACTCATAAAAGCATTGATGTGTATTTCTCCCGAGCACACTAGGGTAGGGTAAATAAATAAATAAAATACCAAACCAAAAATTCATTTCTACTATTGACTCGATGCCTCACCCATACAAACACCAATGTTTACTTTACCTCTATGACCACCTCGTTGACTGGTGTTACCAGATTGCTCAATTTTTCGATTCATTTACTTTCGTGATGAACTTCTGTTCATTTTGGAATTTTCCAAACCATACCAGTTTTCTTACTTTTTCTTTACACGACAACAATGCCTTTTCAATAGAGAAGAGACTAGGTAAATTAATTTTTTCCCCTCAATTTACATTTTCAACGAATTAAAAACTAAAATTAGGCTTTAATTTCCCTGTCTTCCAAATTAAAAATAAAAATCTACAAATATATTCATGACATTCGACTTGCATTGTCTTTGGTGCTATTACAAGGTGCACAACATGACAGTGTTTTTATGGGGCACATTGTTTGAGGTGCTTATGTACATCAATAGCACACCAACACGTTTTATACTTGTTATTTTGGAATTTACCAAGCTATTTAATGTGCTAATTGATTTCCATACGCTCCATTTTGTTTCTTGTTTTACATGATAAGCTTGCTTACATGATTTCCAACTTAACTTTTGCTTTATGTCTTTGAACTTTATTGTATGAAGATTGCATTGAACATGCAATAATAAGACCATGGTTTTCTTTGTGCCATATGACTTTCATATTTCCTCTCACATTTACGGCCTTACACATAGGGAATGAGCATGGAGAGCTTTGCACATCTGTGTATAGCTCACCCTTTTGTAACCAATTTCTTGCTTAATAAAATCCCCAATTGATATGGTTTTCTTGCTTGGGTTCCATGGTAAAATATGTTGTTTATGGTGCATTTAATCGTTGTTGTGTATATGGTGTGTTTAATTGCTAGTGGTTCAGTGCTCTGTTTCTTTTATTAAATTAAAATGCATCCACTACTCTTATGTTTTTAAATCCATGACATCTCGGAAATGAACTCAAATCAAATTCCATTAGGAGTTATCATGTTTGTGTTTCTAGTGATTAAGTTGTAGCATGGCTTTTGGTAATTAAATACACACCCACAACTCAACTTCAATGATAGCCATGTGTTTTTCACCTACATTCAACCCCATCTCTCAATTATTTCGATGGATTAGCTACAACACTAAGCTTTATTGTTAATTCATTGCCATAACTTGTGTGTTGGACTCCCATAACCTGATTTCATTATTAATTGGAACGTTGGGTGTAAACCATCACTTGATATACTATTGGTTTTCGATATGTTGTCTGTGAGAGTTACCAATATAAAAAGAAATGATGCATGAATGTTGTGTGTGCCCTACAAACATATATTACAACACAATCTCCCCCTTTCTCTAATTGCTAGATTGGGATCAAACCTTGAATACATGGTATCATTGTCTCTCACCCTCAGTCCAAATTCGGTGTGCCTCTATTAAACATATGTCTATTTTGGCATTGCAAGCAAGCAGTCGAGCAGTGAACTAAACAAATCCATCCTTTCATGTTTGTTGGAGAAGAGAAAGTAGAAGAGCTCGTTCTTAGCTCGACAGAGAAATAATTTTATCTGGCATTAAGAATTTGTATTGGTGAATTGTGTGAACTCTCAATGTTGGACATAGTGTCATTGATGTCAACAATCGATGTCATTGATGTGATGATAAGTCGGTATGACGAATTGTCAATGATATCAATAGTATTCGGTTAGCATATAATGGTTGATGTCAAACAATTGGATGATATGCAGAGATTAAAGCTCGGGAGAGTTAGCGAATGAATGTCAAAGCTCAATAGGTATGGCGCGATGAAACTCAGATCAAATCAAGACCGTTGATACGCATGCTCTAGATCAATGACAGGGATGAATTGCAGAGAGAGAAAGAAGAATTAAATGACTCGTTGGTTACAATCCTGCAATCGGTCTAGATCGTCAGATCTCATAAACTCAAATATCGACAACTGTGGTTGATCCAACAAATGATCTGATTAAGTCAAATTAAGTCACGACCATCGGATGTGCAATCGCCAAATCAATGACAGGGATAGATTGCGGAGAGTGAAAGGAGAATTAAACATTGTGTTATTTCCAATTCTGCAATTAGTCAAGACCGTCAGATCTTATAACTTCAGAGGTCGACGACTATGGTTGACTCACCAACAAATGCACAACTTCAAATTGCAGAGCTCAGGTGATGAGTTAAATCACACGCAAGTTGTGGTTCCGCAATCATCCTTGATCATTGATCTTCTTCAAGTGTCTTCACGACCATTGGATCACTTTCAGTGGAAGGATAGGATAAGCGAGGCAAAAGGTTTGAGAATTTGAATATCTGAATACCCGTTAGTAGTTGGATCACTTTTTAGTGGAAGGACAAGATAAGCAGAAATATCTGAGATCTCGATTATCCGAATTCCCGTCAGTTGTCAAATCAAATTAAGTGGAAGGATAGGATAAGCAAAGTTGAAGGGCCATTGGATTTAAAACGAGGCAAAGCTGCATCACAGACAGATCGAGCCGTCAATCTAAGATCTTGATCAAACGAACATCATTCACTTCGAGTCCAAAGATGTGAGGAGGTTACACTTCAGGAATCTCACTTCGAAAGAATTGTGAAGTCGAGATATCGAAATACCCAAAGTCCCAAAAGTCGAAATTCTGAAGTTACTCTCAGTCGTCGATCTGAGATATCCTTCGGATACTATTATGACCGTTAGATCAAGCAGATGAATATGTGTCACATCGGGAGATCTACGTCAACAGACCACCTCAGCAAGGACGTGTGGTAGACCACATCATCAAACCACCTCATCAAGGATGTGTGGTAGACCAGGTCGGTAGACTACGTCAACAAGGACATGTGACAGACCACGTTGACTAACCATGTCAGCAAGGACACGTGGCATAGTGAGATAATGTCAAGTGTCAAGTTGAAATCGACATTTCAGGTACGTGCAAATCATGAATCAGAGTGACACATGGCAAACACTCAACTCATTCCATGTCATCAAGTGACATAAGCAAGTTACGTCACTCCGGGAGTTTTACTTCGGGAGTTTCACCACCAGTAGATGCCCTAAGTCTCGAATGCCGAAGTCTCGAAGTGGACACGAGTCGTCCAATTTGAAGATCACTTCAGGTGTATTCTCAAACGTTGATCATATTACAGTGGAAGGATAGTGTAAGTAGAATAACCGAAGTCCCGGAGTAAATGGTGGCCATCCATCTCAATGCTTGATTAAGTCCTAGCTGTTGAATTAAGCAGTGAAAGGATGAGTGTAAGGATCAAATCTGACCATTGATCTGGTTCCACGAAATCAACCGTCAGATCTGATTCAAAAATTTGAAAAGTTGAAATCCTGAATGACGAAGTCCCGACTGTCGTCCATCTCAACAGGGGATTAAATCGTGACCTTTGATTTGATAAGCACTCAAGCACTTGTTTGACCTAGCGTTTGGTCACCACCATTGGTCATATGGAATAAGAGATTAAAAACGGTTGAATATAATACGTCGCTAAGTTGATAAGCCCATAGTTTTGTATCACTCGATCACATGTAATGGTTTGAAGGAAGCACCTCTACAGAACCCGATTTATGCAAATAATTGCAGAGATTCGGGATCGAGTTAAAAGGATGAAATTGATCCATAATTGTTATTATGGTTAAGTTAAATGAAGAGGTGCGATGGTCCAAACAAAGGGACACAGTGTATAACACTCATGCCATTTTGAAGAATATATAAACGAGAAAGAGTGGTGAGAAGAATGTGTCTCTGCAAGTCCGAATCAGAAGATATATTAAATCATAGAAGAAGAGAGAGATGCAGTAAAGACTTGATACATAAGTTTTTCCAGATTCAGAAAATAAGGGTGGTTGGGTGGTGCAAGGGCAGGTTGGTGCCTGGAGAGGGAGTTGGTGCTTCCTTGTCAGTTGTAGCTGACTAAACAGGGGGTTGTAGCCTCCTGCTAGTTAGTGCTGGTGAACAAGGATGTGGGTGCATCCTGATCGGTTGGTGCTCATCAAAAAGGAAGACAATCTTCCTTCTATGTAACATGTAAAACAAAATTTTGCAGTTAATAGAAAAGTGTTTGTGGTTTTCCCAATTGGGTTCCACGATAAAATTTTGTGTTAAAATTTTGTTTGCATTAACAAAATAAAATTGATATAATTATTGTGTCACTGATTCACCCCTCCCTCTCAGTGACAAGATCCGATCCTTCAATTGGTATCAAAGCGGGTCTCTTCACAAAAGGTTTAAATCACTTGAAGAGGAATACACATTAGAATGGATCAGTAGTTGAAGATGTCATAAAAAATCCCCCTATTTAATGGTGAAGACTATGTCTTATGGAGAATTAGAATGAAAATCTATCTAATGTCCATCGGACTGGAAGTATGGACATTAGTTGAGAAGGGATATGATGTTCCAAAAGCCACTCCCATAGAAGCAAAAGACAGGAAAAAGTTTTGGGAACATGCAAAATCTTTAAACACACTACAAGCTGGACTGAGTAAGAAAATCTTTGCTAAGGTACTAAACTGTAATAATGCAAAACAAATCTGGGATAAATTGGAAACTATATATGCAGGAGATTCCAAGGTTAAGAGGGCCAAACTCCAGACTCTCAGAGTACAATATGAAGGCCTAAAAATGAAGGATGAGGAAAATAACTCTGAGTACTTCGAAAGAGTTGATAATATTATTAATGCAATCAGAGGATTGGGAGTAGAAGTATCAGACAATGATCTAGTTGAAAAAATACTAAGAACACTATGTATTCTATACAATCCTAAAGTGTCCGCTCTTGAAGATCGAGAACATCTAGATAAACTCACCATGGATTAATTGTATGGAATCCTCACAGCCTATGAGTTAAGATTAGGTCATGAGAACCTCCCACAAGGAGAGGCAACCTTCAAGGTGCTCAAGAAAACAAAGAATCAGAAGCAAAAACCTCAATCTAGCCATGATGAAGAATCTGATGTGGAAGAAGCCAATTTTATTAAAAAACTTCAGAAAGGATCAGGGAAGTATAAAGGCAAGCTACCTTTCAAATGTTTTAACTGTGGCAAGGTTGGACATTTTGCATTCGAATGTCCCTATCCCAAGGAGGACCCTGCAGATGAAGAAAACAAAACTAAACAATTCAAGAAAAAGGAAAAACCCAACTACAAGAAAAATTTTTACAAAGGGAAAAAGAACTTTTACTCAAAAGAAGAAAACAACAGTTTGTCAAAGTCTAGTGACAGTGATGAATCTAATGATGATGAAATCCTTTTTCTAGGTATTGAAGAGTCTAATGAGATAGAGGAAATTAAACATGAGAAAGAGTCAGAAGATGAAGCATAAATTAATATGGAAGAAGAACTTCTCAGTGCCTTGGATGAATTAAGAAAATACAAAACTAGATATAGACAGTTGAAAAGTTTTGTAGTTGAACAAAAGGAAAAATATGAACAGAAAGAAGAGGAGATGGAGAAACTCACGAGCAACCTGAAAAATCAAATCCTATAAGCAAATAGGATCGAAGAAAGTCTAAAAAAGTCTCTTAAAGAAAAACAAATAACTTGTGAAAGAATGGAGGCAGAAATAATTCACCTAAGAAAAGAACTTGATACAAAACTCATTCAAACAAGATATGAGAATAGCTTTAAAATATTGGATAAGATTATTACCACACAAAGCGATTCAGGTAATAAAAATGGAATAGGTTATTCTCAAGAAAAAATCCAAGTCAACTCAAAATCTTATGCAGATGCTCTCCTCAGTACATTCAAGAAGAAAAACGAAGAGAAGACAAGTAATGACCAGAACCCCAGAGGACTACTTCCACCCATCAAGAAGGAAACAAGACAATACCAAAGAAGGTTGATCAAAACATGTATCCTCACATTTTCTTTGGTTATTGCTTTGCATGCTCTAATTTTGGACACAAAGCTATGAATTGTAGAGCATATAGAAGAAAAAATCTGAAGATTAAGAACTATAACCTTAAAGATAACCAAGTAGTAAATCGAGTGAAAAACAGAAACTATAACTCCTTTATACCTCTACAGGAAGGGGACCTAGAATGCTTCAGATGTCATAACTATGGACATAAGTCCATTAATTGCAAATTAATGGAAGTCTCAGAACAACCAAAGTTCATTAGAGAGAAAAAGAAACTTTGGAAAGAAAAAACATCAAAAAGGGAATGTCTTATTGCCTTAAAAGCCCAAGATAAAGAAGATCTCTGGTATGCTGACAGTGGGTGCTCAAAACATATGACATGTAACAAGGACAATTTTTTAGACTCAAAGAAACAAAAGGGTAAAGTTACATTTGGTGACAATGCTTCAAGTAACATACTTGGGAAGGCACTGTTAGTTTGGGAAAAGACAAAGCCAAAAATGTGTTGCTTGTTGAAAAACTGAAACCTAGTCTATTAAGTGTCAGCCAAACCTGTGATCAGGGGCACTTCTACATCTTTGATTCCCAAAAATGTGAGATTAGGAGAAAAGACACAGGAAAACTGGTTGGTACTGTTCCTAGAACTCCCAAAAATGTATATATGCTAGATGCAAAATTGAATGAGGACTGTCATATAAATTTAGTAGATGAAAGTTGGCTATGACATAGAAGGTTGGGGCATATTAACTTTGACAATCTAGTAAAAGTCAACAATCTTGGTGTAGTAAGAAACTTTCCAAAGATCATAAATCCCTCAAATGCTATGTGTAGACACTGTCAACTAGGGAAGCAAACTAGAATAAGGTTCAAAGCAAAGGGATACTCAACCTCAAAAACTTTAGAGCTTGTTCACACTGACCTTTGTGGACCTACAAGGACCAAGAGTTTGCAAGGAGAGTCCTACTTTATGTTGTTTATTGATGATTTTACTAGAATGGGTTGGATATGTTTTCTCAAGGAAAAATCATAAGCACTTAACAAATTCAAAGCTTTTAAAACCCTTGTTGAAAATGAAAAGGAGACAAAAATCAAATGTCTTCGCTCAGACAATGGTGGTGAGTTCACCTCAAAAGAGTTTGATCTCTTGTGTGAAACCCATGGAATAAAAAGACAATTCTCTGCTGCAAGAACACCTCAGCAAAATGGGATTGCCGAGAGAAGGAATATAACAGTTTAGGAAGCTACAAGGACTATGCTCAATGAAGCAAAATTGTCTGATGGATATTGGAGGGAAGTTGTAAGCACAACAATATACATATTGAACAGAGGTCAACTCAGGATTAATAGTGATAATATTCCTTATGAACTATGGTTTGGAAGAGCGCCATTGGTAAAATACTTCAAGGTCTTTGGAAGTAAATGCTACATCAAAAGGTTTGATGAGAATCTTGGAAAATTTGATGCCAGATCTGATGAAGGTATTTTTCTTGGATATGCTTCTAACAAGAAAGCGTACAGATGCTACAATCTTAGATCACATAAGATTTTTGAGAGTGCAGATGTCAAGGTGGATGATTTAAAAATGATAAGAATAAAAAATCAAGAGACTATACTTGAAAGTGAAGATAAAGATGATGATGGGACAGTTGGCACAAAAACAAAAGAAGTATAATAGAATAAAGAAGAAAGGGAAGAGGATGATATGGATACTAGTGAAGATGAAGAAGATATTCAAGAAGAAAAGAGAAGAGAAGAATCCCCAAGAAGAGACACAGAGACACCCTCAAGAATGATTCAAAAGAATCATATTGAAGAACTGATTATTGGAAATATGAGTGATGGAGTGCACACAAGAAGACAATTGTTGTATCAAACTAAGATAACACTTCTGTCACATATTGAGCCCAGCTCAATCAAATAAGCATGTAAAGATGAGAATTGGGTCAATGCCATGAATGAAGAATTGGACCAGATTGAAAAGAATCAAACTTGGGAACTAGTTCCAAGACCAAAAAATAAGAATGTCATTGGAACTAAATGGGTGTATAAAAACAAAATGAATGAGAATGGGAAAGTAATCAGGAACAAAGCCATATTGGTATGTAAAGGGTATGCTCAGGTTGAAGGAGTAGACTATGAAGAAACCTTTGCACTTGTGGCTAGATTGGAGGCAATTAGGATGTTCCTAGCTTTCTCCAACTACAAAAATATTAAAGTTTACCAAATGGATGTCAAGTCAACATTTCTCAGTGGAAACTTAGAAGAGGAAGTTTATATTGAGCAACCAGAAGGATTCCAATTAACTAACAAAGGAGACTATGTCTGTAAACTAAAGAAAGCACTCTATGGGCTAAAACAAGCACCTAGAGCATGGTATGCAAGGCTAGATTCTTACTTACAAAAATAAGGCCTCAAAAGGGGATCGACAAACAACAATCTTTATTGTAAAATTGATGGTAATAACATGATTATTGTTGAAGTATATGTTGATGATATTATATTTGGCAGTGATAATGAAAAAATGAGTAAGGAATTTGCTAGGATGATGTAGCAAGAATTTGAAATGTCTTTGCTTGGTGAACTGAATTTCTTTCTTGGATTACAAATAATATAGTCCAAAAGGGGAGTCTTTATCCATCAGTCTAAGTATGTTAAAGATATGCTTAAGAGATTCGAGTTAGAGGATTGCAAACATGTTAGTACACCTATGATAGTTGGATGCAAACTAAGCAAGGAAGATGAGTCCAAAGTTGTAGATCCAAAATACTATAGATCAATGATTGGGAGTTTTCTCTATGTAACAACTTCCAAATCTGATGTCAAGCAAGTTGTTGGGATGGTGGCTAGATTCCAAACAACACCAAAGGAGAGCCATGTTCAAGCTGTAAAAAGAATCTTTAGGTATTTGAAAGGAACCATAGATCTTGGTTTGTGGTACCCTAGCAAGGATTCATTCACTTTAAAAGCCTATTCAGATGCAGATTGGGTAGGTAGTGTAGATGACATAAAAAGTACAAGTGGAGGAGCATTCTTTTTGGGAGAATCATTGGTAGCCTGGATAAGCAAAAAACAGTCCTCAATTTCTCTATCTAGCACTGAAGTTGAGTATATTGCAGCAACAGAAAGTTGCACACAAGTGGAATGGATGAAACAAAACTTACAAGACAACAAAATAGTATTTGAAGAACCTACTATTATCAATTGTGATAATACAAGCACTATAAGTCTCTCCAAGAATCTTGTCCAACACTCCAAATCAAAACACATTCCCATAAAATACCACTATCTAAGAGATCAGGCTGAAAATAAGAACATTAAATTGGAATATGTTCCAACACAAGAACAAGTGGCAGATATTTTCACAAAACCCTTAAGCAGAGATGTATTTGAATATCTCAGGCAAAAAATGGGAGTAATCCTTCTTCCAACCTAAATCTCTATCAAAAAAAATAAAAATGCATCAATTGGCACCAAATCAGGGGGAGACAACAATCAAATTCAGAAGGAGTCTTTCAGTATGACAAGAAAAGTATGATTGCAAGAGGAGTTACCAGATTTTAAAGTCTAGTCAGAAGTATACAGACAAACATAGCTTTATCATAAAGGAAGCAACCATTTTCCATTGATGTTAAAGGGGGAGAATAAATTCAGAGGAGAGAAGCATCACAGGGGGAGATTGTGAATGAAGTTGGTATGTTGCCATCAATGACAAAGGGGGAGATTTTTGGCCATAGTGTCATTGATGTCAACAACCAATGTCATTGATGTGATGATAAGTCGGTATGACGAATTGTCAATGATATCAACAATATTCGGTTAGCATATAATGGTTGATGTCAAACAATTGGATGATATGCAGAGATTAAAGCTCATGAGAGTTAGCGAATGAATATCAAAGCTTAGTAGGTATGGCGCGATGAAACTCAGATCAAATCAAGACCGTTGATACGCATGCTCTAGATCAACGACATGGATGAATTGCGGAGAGAGAAAGAAATTTTACTGTATTCATACTTAAATCTGTAGCCCACACTGGGTGAACCACGTAAATCTGTGTCTCTCTCTTGTATTGTGTGTCTTTTGTGTTTTTTTTCTGCATTTGTTTTATTTTATTGCTCCGCGGTCCTGTTTTTCTAACATGGTGTGCACTAATACCATGTTGATATTTACCAATCTACTCCACACCTGACATTTAGTTGAAATAAAATCACTTTATCTACTAAAATCACAAGTGATTAATCAACCAAACATGCAGCGGAAGCATAAACAAGGAAACCAAATCAAGCACATATAAACACCAATATTTTTTGGGTAAACCTCTAGAAAAACCCCGAAGGGAAAATCAGTCTAATGATTATTTTATTAAGGTCAAATCAAGGCTCCCATAATAAGGAAAATGGCCCACTAAGAGAATTTACATTGCAGACAAACCTGGAAACACCTGTGTTGTTGTACGACCATGTACCAACACATTTTCCGAGAAATCCTTGAATTTCCCTTTTGTGACCTGCAAACATCCGTGACTTTCCCTTCCGTGACCCATAGATATCCACGATTTTCTAAACTATGACCCGCATATATGTACAAAAATCTTGTACGACAAACTCTGTATGAATCTGCTCTTTCTTGTGGCTTATGTCCTTTGAAACCCACCTGTGGCTACTTCTGCTCTCTCTCCTTCTTGACCTGTATGACCTCTAGATGAAAGTCCTTCTCCACCTATCAAGATATTGAATCACGATCCTTTTTTATCCAACCCTCTCATCAATACTTGGATGAACTCTCTTCACCCAGCCACTGAGATCTCCTCACTCTAGTGTAAGAAAAAGTCCTTCTTTGGTCCTACACTCCTCACACTAGCAAAAGTCCTTCTTTGTTATCCTCAACCTTGGTCTCTCACCAAAGTGACTTCCTCTCAAAGTCTCGATTGTGTCAACTCCCTCAACACACATCTCTCACAAGTGTATCTCACACAAGTCCCTACCTTGGTCTCTCGACCTCGACCTCTCGTCAAAAGTGATTTCTCCTTTACCCTAGCCTTGCTTTTATAATCATGAGTTACAATATATTTATAATCTCCAAAGCGATCTAAGATTGAGATTACTTCTCACACCCACTTAAGATTTATATTACATGCTACATGATATGCATGTTCCTTAAATAACTCAATTCGCTAATAAATACAATTTTACTTTAATTAATTCCTTTTAACTAAAGTAAACTCAAGACTAGAATATTTTTGACAACTTCCACATGAAAAACACATGCCAATATGAAAGTACCTTTCCAATGCTACCAAAAACATCAACATATTTTTTACACCTCTGGGTTGCTACATATTGAATCTATGTATGCAAGCTATCGTTTGTTCAATGCTCCTCCCACGGTTCCTCGTGAAATTTTGAAATAATCTACAACTTGTGAACTCTATTGCATGTTTCTAACACTTTTTACTATTGTATTTGACCATGGATACTGACCTTTGCAACACCATCATAGGCCAATGATTTGCATCGACCGCTCATCCGCGTCAAAGTTGTTTTGAATTTGTTGCTATGGTGGGGGGCTCATCAATCTTCCACATCCATAACTGTTAATTAGTATTTACCATTGTTTGCATGTCATTTCAACAACAATAGACAATTAATTAGAATAAAAAAGCATAATCAAAATGATGAAGGCATAAAAATCATTACCACTTGCGATCTTCACCCATCATCAACCATTTGTCTCTTCACTAGTACTCTTTTCCCTCTAAATTTGTGGTGCAAGTAAGTGTGTAGGCTAACAAACTGACAAAAGGTTCGTATGGAAGCATCGATTTTGTAATGTACCCTCTTTTTGACCCATATATGTGTTAAGTCTTTTAAAAATTCTTTCTCTTGTACATTTCGACTCTTAGAATTTTTTTTCGTTTTGTCGCAGGTTCATGAGTTATTGTACAAAGTTCTTCCACCTCCAAAATGCATTGTTGTGTTCCGCCGTATCCATTTTGCACCAATACTTAATCTCTTTTTGTGTGTCTCGCGGGTTTGTCACTTCTTCACGTTCAAGTTCAAAGCTTCGTCGTTACCAAAATGCACCACCATGTTCTATGATCCTCATCTTACACCATACTTAGAATATTTTTCAAATGTTTATTGTGGGTATGAGCCACTCACCCAATTCACTTCATTTTCACCACGATAGGTCCGACCGACCGATTTATGTTACTTAGTCATTTTCTCTCTCTCAATATCTCAATAATTAGTTGATTTTTGATTTCACTGCGTGTTCGCGGGTCATAGCTCTTCAAAACTCTTTTCGTCTCACATCCAACTGATGCAGTCTCATACTTAGTCATTTCTTGAGTTTTCACCATGGGTTTGCGGACCTGCAGGTTTTCTTTTCATTATAACATATCTTGACACACATTTGATCCTCTGTTACTTCACAATAATATGTGTCTCATATTATCACTTTCCCCAAAGTACATTTAATGCGAATCTTACAGAAAGTAATAAGTGATTAAAATATTAAAATGTCGTTATTAATAGCATACTTGTCAAGGAAATTCTCCATCAATTCAAATTTAATTCACATTAATATTTCCTTTGAAAGAAGAGCTTCAATTTATATTACAGTAAAAGGGATTACTTTGAAATTAACGTTCTAAAGTGATTGTACATTAGTCCACCAACTTCATCAAGCATGACAACGAGAAGAAGAGAACAATTATGCGACGATACTCTTAACTCGTTTGGGAGGGAGGATAAGATGTTCCAGTGGTCAAGTTCATACTAGTATTATTCATCACTACTAATGCAGGAAAGGAATGTGAACAAAGCTTGGACATCAGGGATTTCCTTAGCAGGTTGTGTACCGAAAGTTTTTGACTCCAAAGAAATAGTTTCCTGGTGCATGGATAAATACGAGATATATCAGAGGATAATTTAAATTCAAGGAGAATATCCCATTTCTCTAGCACCACCAGTTATTAGGAAAACATTGAAATTTCCAGAGCCAACAATTACATTCAAAGGAGGTGAGGCCAATATTTTCTTGAAGGAAAGAAACAATGGATTGGAGTTGTTGCGGGAATATCTTAAGGATCCGACAATGATGTCGAAGGACTTATCCAACATCTAGGTCAATTTGTTAAAAAACCCTTATCGAGAAATAACATGGATTTTCACCAGAGTAGCACATCAAGAAACTACAACTGCCATTCCAATCATACTTATCTTCATCCATACTGCCATTCCAATCATACTGCCATTTAAAAAACAATAAGAAATTTTACATGTATTCATACTTAATCTTCACTATTGCCTACTATCATGTTTTCAAGGGTTTGAATTTGGGAAGACAAGTTAATTGTAAAATTGACTCAGTAGATATGTGGTACCCAACGTTATGGAAGCAGAAGGCTACATATCATTTTTATGAAGTTCATAACACATTTTTTTTTCCTCCAATAAACTTATCTTTGGGCTGAAAATGTTGAGACTATCTTTAGAAGCAACGAATTTCCTAGACAAAAAGGGAAGCATTGAAGCCATGGAACATCATAGTGTTATCAGAGTTTGTTGTTCTTGAGAAAAACCCATGTATCACCCCCATTATATATCTAACAAGTTGTTTGTTGTGAAGGTTTTTAGACAATACAGATCCTGGCTTCACTTCTTTCACGAAAAAAGAAAGAAGTAATTCATTCATTTACCTTGGAGAATTGGGGAAATTATGTTGAGAAGTATTTAAAATGTTGATGAATTTGCAATGCATTTTGACCAATATAATTTAAAGTTTGCAAACGAAATCAAAGGGTTATACCCCAACCACTTGTTTATGGATCATATGACATCTATTGCTTTTAGTGTTTCACTTGCTAATTCATTTTTATTTGGAGAAGAGGAAGGCAACAACTAGGACCCTCAGTCAGTGTTTGTTGAAAAGAAACCAAGGACATCGAGACTGTCATTAGCACTACAAACCAACATAGATGAAGGGGAAGAGTTGTTAATGAAAGGAGTACTCGTTCTCCTAATGTATCTCAAAGAAGTGACCCACAAAAACAAAATTCTCAAGAAACAACACAAGAACAAAATAAGTCTTCAGTCAATGATTTTGATGACAGAGGAGATGAAAGTACTAGAATATATTCTTAGCTGTTAAAGGTCACCATTCAATAAAGCAGGTCCTGGACTGATCTATATTTTATGAGCAGAATGAAATGAATATAGATTATTATCAAAAGATGCTTAACACGGAATAACAAATATACAATAAAATTGGTTTCTATTCAATAAGGAAATAAGTTGAAACTGTAAAATGCAGCGGAAAAAAAACTTGCTAGAATGGTGGCAGCTTATCTATGAGAAGAGATGTGATGGTTGCGCTCATTCGCCAGAAGATGATTACAATGAGGCTCTCAAGGCCTTTTTACAATAAAGAGGAATGTTAAAAACCCTAGACATCCAAAAACCTAACCCCAGGAGATGAAGTGCCAAAAGTCATGTGGGCCCCATTTGGGTAAGTTAGTACATCAACTTCCCGGGGTCGTAACTTTTGCATACGGTATCTGTTTTAGGTGCACGATATCCTGTTGGAAAGGTCTATCCGAGGACTACACACATTTCTTGTGGCAAGCCTTATAGATTTTGATTGTGGTGATCCCTAAAAATGTTGTTTAGGGCCTCAAAACGACCCTTGAAGTCAGGGACCCAAAAAGTAGGAAAAAACTGCCGAATTGGAAAATTGCCAAAATGAGCTAGTTGGAATAGGTGGGAGGCCATCAACATCCATCTGGATCATGGAAAAATTGGTGATGCCTCATGCAAAGAAGATGCAAATGCCAATCCCATCAAGAGTGTTGAAAAGAGAGGAAGCTCCACACTGTCAGTAAAGAAAATTGAAGAAAAATGTTCCAGGTTGATGGAAAGGAAGAATGACGAGAAGGATAAGAATTATGCAAACATTCTCAAAATAAGAGATCATGGTCAACAAGAGTCAAAGAGGAATGAATGCATAAGATATGTATCTCCGAGAATACCTTCTATCTCCAGGTATCAAAGAAGCTTCAATTATTGTGAAGGAAACAACATAAGATAAAATCACAATAAACCAAGGCATGAATTTAGAAGGACTACATCACAAAGAAGATCATTCACTCCCCGATATCAAAGCTTCTTTTCTAGTTATTTTTTTACTTGTAATAAATTTGGACATAAATCTATAGATTGCGGAGCTATGGAAGAAATATTCAAGCAAGAGATGTTTACATGGCACTGTACAATATTGAATGTTATAAATGCCACAAATATGGACACATAGCTCCTGGCTGTAGAAGCATGATGAAGTATTCCTTAAAGGAAAACAATGACATCAGATATAAGAAAGTTTGGGGAATAATAATAATAATAAAAGAACAGGTGAATGAATAACTCCCAGAGATCATCCTCACATGATTTACAAAATTGTGAAATCATGATGAATCTATAGGCAAAGAGGAAGATGTCAAAATTTAGAATGATGATCTTGCAGCAGAGCATGCTTATATATTGTTCCAAGCAATTTGAATTGGAGACTCCCAGTAAATGTGAATATTGAAGAGGGGGAGTCTAAGCAGAAACTATTGTAGAGTAGAGAACTATCTTTCGGGTAATCTGAAGTGTTTGTTTACATATTTTGGAAGGAAGAATCAAATTGGTTTGATGGAAGAGGTGTAGAATGTCTCATGACAGATTGGTCGATTAAGGAACATTTTTCAAAACACATCCCAGTGCAGTTATGAATAGGTCAGCTGTAAACTATGAAGAATGTCATTGAGGCATAGATTAACGAGTGTATAGAGGATTCCAAGCATGAATTCAAGCAGTGATATATTCATTATAGATTCAAGAATGTGTACTTGTTGCAGACTTGCATAGTTTGATTTGAAGACAGAGCAGACTAGTGGACATATTTGATTCAACTTGAGAATATGTAGTGATCAGTTGTAATAGAAGTCTTCAGAATATAAAGTCAAAGATGCGTCGGCATTATGTGTAGTTGAGTAGCAAGGTCATGAACATTTTTGTGACACTTGGATAGATATATTTGGTAGGTCTAGAAGACAATACTGAACATTAGAGAAGATACATGGTGTGGATGAAAGCATGAAATCAAGAGGAATTGCAGAAAGGTAGATGGAATTGTTGAGAAGCATATTGACAAGTGGAACCAAGTAGTCACAAGAAGGAAAACCATGAGAAGCACAACACAAGAAGGAAAGTGAAACAATCAGAATGTCAAGGGGAGATTGTTGAATGATTATGTCATTGATCTTAGCACAGTGAAGACATGACAAGTCACAAAGACTCAAAATCAAGTGATGAATGAACCTTAACATGAACACTTTTAATATACGTCAGTGGATTACAAATAACATGAAGTACTAATGGTCAAGAAGCCCTGGAAGAGATGAAGGGAAGCATATACAAGAAGCCCCACATTAATCTACACATCTTGCAAAGAAGATAGGGGGAGAGAAATCATCAGGGGGAGTTACCATTTTCCATTGATGTCAAAGGGGGAGAGAAAGAAAAAAAGAATAAAGAATAAAGATAGGGGGAGAACATGAAGACATGGGGATAAATGGTCACAAAGGGAGTATGAGTGTTTCCCTTGATTCCAAAGGAGGAGATTGTTGGAAAATTGGTTTTCATTGATGTTATCCCTAGAAGAAGTTCAAAATTTGTCAAAAGTAATGGGTGTATTTGAAGAAGTCTCCATAGTGGTCCCCTTATGGAGTAACTTTAAGCATGGCCCTCACAGGAAGACACTTTGAAGAAGTCTACAAGAAGCCTTGAAAATATGGTTAAGTGGTTAAGTAGTTAAGAAGCCCCAGATGTGTGGTCATAAAGCCCAAAGTTGATTAAAGAAAAAGAGTATGAAGGACATTGCAAATGCATGCAAAACATCCATTGATTGATAGTCCTCGTCAAGTCATCTGTAATTGTAGGTGGAACGCCACGTGGTTCCTCACAGTTGAGGAGTTATGCCCTCTTAAAGATGAATCCCTGAAGTATGGTCAAGAAGCCCCATATATAAGGTCAAGACGTTATAAGTTGGTCCTAAAGTCGAGTAAAGGAGAAAAAGTTGTTGCAAACAAGAAGTTACAAGTTGGCCCTAAATTCAAGTAAAGGAGGTACTTGGAAAAGTATAAATACACGTTAAGAACCTCTCAATTTCATCATTCAATCTTGTGATCTCTTAGGACAAGCTTGGTAGCGAATTTCAGAGGGAAGATGAAATCTTATGATGATGTGTTCTAATGTATGTTCTTTAAAGGTCATCTTTCCATTTTTGCTATATCTCTTTTTTCAGTGACGAATCAAGGAGCAAAAATTGGAGGAATTTCATAGAAGATATCAAGGAATATTGGGTACAAGTTTTAGCCCTTAATTCATTACAGGTACGAAGTTATACTTGTTTGAAGTTAAGGTTTGTGACTAATCCAAAAACTAGTTCCAAACATGCGTTCAAGATAAATTTAGGAAGTGATGTTGGGGTTTATATGTGTACCCATGTGGACCTAGGATATTTATGTGGACCCAGTTTTGATGTATCAATGATAGTGACAGAGACAATGACATAACTTATCTTCAGTGACAGTGAGTTGTGAGCAACTTGATGTCAGCATTTGGTGCAGATTTGTGTGAGGGATTTTGAGCAGAATAATTGAGGAAGTTTTGATTATTTGATATCTCATGCACTAGGGTTTTCACATGTTGAAAGGTATGTTTTTTATATATGTTTTGAGGCTTGTATCTTGGAGGTTTTGGTATATGCTCTGAGGTATATCTTGAAGTTCTTGGCACATGTTTAACGCATATATTGGCATATGGTTTGATGCATACCTTGGTGATTTTGGGAATATGATTTGGGGATATTATTGGTGATCCTAGCATGAGCTTGATGTGGTTATTGGGTTGAACCAACTTTGATGATGTATCAATACCAGTGACAAAAACAGTGACAGGTTGAGTTTTATTTTTTTATTTTTTATGATGATGTATCAACATCGGTGACAGTTATAGTGACAGGTGAGTCTCTCATTTATATTTCTGGGAGGTTGGGTGGCGCACGTGAATATTGGTGTCTTCAAATAGCAGGTTGGTGCTTCAACTTCCTTTGAGTTGGTGCTCATAAAACTAGGGGGTTGGAGCTGGAGAATCTAGGGAGTTGGAACTTCTTTCAGGTTGGAGCCTATAAACTAGGGGGTTGGAGCCTCCTTGTAGTTGGAGTTGGAGAATTTCAGGAGTTCTAGCTTCCTTCTGGTTGGAGCCTGTAAACAAGGGGTTGGTGCTGGAGAATTTTGGAAGTTAGTGCTTCTGGTGAATGTAATATTCAAGATATATATTAAAAAGAATTCTGCGGTTTGCTCCCATTTGTGTTCCACATAAAATTCTTATGTACTTTGTATCTCTGGTTATATGTTTATGATATCTTGAATGCAATAATAAGTGGTACATTGTTGATAAATTGATGTTTACATGCTGTGATTAAAAATGGTAAAAAGTGTTTAATAATGATTCATCCCCCCTCTTAGTATTGGTGAATATTCCAACAATAGACTATCTTTTTCTCATCCAATTGATTACTCCTCCAAATGGGTTAAACACATACTTGCTTGTAGACATTCTACAATATAGATCTCCAACCCAATCTGCATCCACAAAGCCATGTATTTCCAACACTCTATCCAATATTGGTCTTCTTTGGTAGCACAATCCATAATTGGTAGTGCCACACAAATATCTAAAAACCCTCTTTATTGTTGTCCAATGCTCCTTCACTGGTTTGACATATACCTTCTCAAAACTCCCATTGCATATGCAATGTTTGGTCTAGTACAGACCATTGCATACATAAAATTGCTAACCACACTTGCATATGGAACACATGACATGTTCTCTTCTTCTTCTTGTGTCTTGGGACATTGATCCACACATAACTTAACACCTACAATAATAGGAAACTTGATCGGTTTGCATTCATGCATATTAAACGTCTGCAATATTGTCTCAACATATTTCCTTTGATTTAACCAGAGTTTCCTGTTTGCCCAATATCTTTTCATTTCCATGCGCAAAATGAAATTTGTAGCAGCAAGATCCTTCATGTCAAATTTAGAGGACAACTGAGTTTTCACATCATGGATAATCTCCTTGTTATTTTTTATCAGCAACATATCGTCCACATACAAGACCAAATAAATAAGATGATCACTAATTAATTTGAAATACACACAATGATATGATTTTCTCCTTATGAAGCCAAGTCCCAACATATAATTACAGAATTTTTGATACCACATCCTTGGTGATTGCTTTAACCCATACAAGTACTTTTTCACCTTGCATACCAGCTCCTTCTTTACCTTCACAACAAAGCCTTTTGGTTGTTTCATGTAGATTTCTTCTTCCAAATCCCCATGAAGGAATGTTGTCTTCACATCCATATGTTCTACTTCAAAATCAAACGCATCAACGATAGATAAAATAAATCTAATAGAAGTAGACTTAGCAACATGAGAAAAAATCTTACCAAAGTCAATTCCCTCAACCTGGGAATAAGCTTTTGCTACTAACCGAGCTTTGTATTTCTCCACTTTGCCTTTTGCATTCAACTTCCTTTTAAACATCCATTTGCTTCCAATGGGATTTCTTCCAGTCAATGATTCCACTAGATCCCAAGTCTCATTCTTGTCCATGTCTTCCATTTCTTCAACCATGGCCTTTTTCTAGAGTTTTCCATCCTCCGAGTCTATTACCTCCCTAATTGTTCTAGGATCATCATCATTAATAGACAAATAAAAATTTGAAAGAAAATTAGGTGGAATATACCTTTCTCATTTCCTTATTTCCCAAACCAATCTCCTCAATACTATAGTATGAGGATCTTCTTCTTCTTATTCTCATTATTCTGCAGAGTTTGATTCATCATCCTTTAACTCAAAGTGTCAAACAATTGGCTTAGGTTGATGGAAAGTTGGATTGGATTGTTGGTTGTCATTGATGTCGACCATTGGAGAGTGATATTGTAGATTTATGTCAACCCTTAGAGATTGATGTCAACCCTTGGAGAAGTCAGGTAGTGAATTCTTGTAGCGCAAAGGTATGGGTAAGGGACCTGAGTTAGTTTGAGGTATAAAGGAATGAAGATCAATGAATATGTAGGTAAGACTATTCTATATGGATAGTACACGTCATGCCATTTTCGTTGATATGTGGAACGCCACGTGATTCCTCATGGTTAGTGAGATATGGCCTTGTGAAGTTAGAGGACCCCCAAGAGTATTCTAGAAGCCCCTAGAAGGTCAACAAGAAGTCAATTATTCTAGAAAGTCTTCAAGAAGATTGCTAGTCAATGTGGTTGCAAGAAGAAATTAATTAAATAATAAAGTTGACAAAGTGGTTAAGTGGACAAAGTGGATAAGTGGGCTAAGTGGACAAAGTGGCTAAGTGGACAAAGTTGGTTAAGTGGACAAAGTGGTTGAGTGGACAAAGTGGTTGAGTGGACAAAATTGTTAAGTGGACAAAGTGGTTAAGTGGATACTTCTAGAGGAAGCTACTTGGAGAGTATAAATAAGAGAGAAAGGGTCTCCCATTAGCACCCATTTGAGAATATTGAATATCTACAAGTGGTTGAGGTAACCAAAGGAGATCGAAGACGAATTGAAGAGGGAAGGTGAAGTAAAGAAGGCTGAAATTCAAGGGAGGATAAAGTCTTTTGATGGTGTTTTCTAAGGTATGTTATTTATAGGTCATCTCACCTTTTTCGAAACAAATTTTTTTTCTAGAGTGATTCACATATCGAAATCTAGAGGATGTTGAGAAAACATATCCATGTAATTGTGATAAAAATTTCATCTTGTGGGTCGTTGTATTTTGGAAATTACACTATGTGGAAGATAGGGTTTGTGGCTAGTCCAGAAACTAGTCTAAAACAAGTGTTATGGGTAAAAACGTCATAACTTCTTCATAATAGATACAAATTCCATGAGACCAAATGCATTGGTTAGAGTACAATTTTTAGTATGTTGTGTAAAATTTTGAGATCCATACAACAAATATTCCACGTGTGGCTTGATCTACAAATTCGCTCTCTAGAATAAGCCAAAATTCAACAAGGTCTGCCATTTTTTCTATAACTCATTTTCTGGGAGGTTCCAAGTAGTGACACCTCGAGGATTTGTAGAGAAGAAACTGAAGCATATTGTATATAATTTTCGGACCTTTATGCATTATAGGTACAGAGTTATTCTTGTTGCAAGTTAGGGTTGTTGACTAATCCATAATTAGTCATGTGAGACTAAAGTAAAGTTTGATGAGAATGCTAGTCTCTTGTTGTTGAAGTTAAGGAAGGTTTGCAGGTCTGTTATCACATACACCAGGTCTATTACACAATTACATGTATGTTTATATTAATGTTTTGATGGTTACATTTGGTCATGACATGGTACATGCTTGAGGCTACATAACAATGAGGTTTGGCACATGGTTTTATGTAAGGGTTTATGGTATTTGGCTTATGGATTTGTGATGTATTGCTAGAGGATTCTTGTTGGTTGTCTTGATGTATGTTTTGGTATATGGTTGAGGTATATGTTGAGTTCATGGATGAGATACTTAGTTGATGAGTTGGCATGTACAAGAGGTGTATCGTATGGTGATGTTGGTACATCTTGATGAGGTATAACTTGGCTTGTTATTGATACATGATTCATACATGCTTGGTACATTGTTAGAGGAACTTGTTGGTAATATTGTTGGACAGATTTGTAGTGATATTGGCACATGGTTTATGGTAGATGTGGCATATAGATCTTGGTATTGGTGATGGTTGTGATTGTCGGGTATGTGTTATATTCTTTGCACGAGTAGTAGTGTTTGAGCGTCTGCACTGGGTGCGTAGGGGGGTGCAGGGGTTTGGGGGCAGCGCCCCCAAAATTTTTTTCGTTCCAGGACGACATATTTCCGGGACGACATATTACCGGGACAACATGATATTTAGGTGGTTTTTTGGCACATGGTTTTTGCCGATGGTTTTCTATTTTTGGTTAAGGAATTAGGGTTTTGGACTAATACAGGTCATTGGGTTAGGGTTTTGGATGCCGCTGGCTCCTATATGTATATTGTATTGTAAACAATGTAACACAATGTATGAATACAATATATGCTGGTTTTCTCGGTTTTGGTTTCCAGGTGAAAAATCTCTGTGTAATGTTTGTATTTGCCATTTACATTATACAATGTTAGAATTTACATTTGGTATTAGAGCTTTATTGGCTTCAGGGGGACGCCTTTGTCGTCAAGGGTTTGGCTTGGGACTGTGATAAGCCTTGTTACAGTGGGAGATCTGCGGTATTGTTTTTCAGGTGAAAAGAAATGGCAAGCAATTCGAAGATGGAGATCGAGAAGTTTAATGGGAAAAGCTTTGAGCTGTGGAAGCTCAAGATGGAAGATATTTTGGTGGACAAAGATCAATGGATCACAGTAGATCCAGGTACTGCACCTACAGGAACTTCTGTAGATGACTGGAAAAAGACGAATCGGAAGGAAAAGAGCACAATTCGACTGTGTCTCTCCGATTCAATATTACTGAATGTGTCAGAGGAAGCTACAACCAATTATTTATGGGAAAAGTTGGGGAAGTTGTATTAGTCTAAGTCCCTGGTAAATAAACTATTTCTGAGAAAGAAGCTGTATAACTTGAGGATGAGAGATGGAGACTCGGTGGCAGAGCATTTGAATGCCTTCAATACTGTGGTAAGTCAGTTAGTATCTGTTGATATTAAAATTTCAGATGAAGA
>ML788713.1:543022-555576 GCA_009831015.1 Picea engelmannii
TGTTGGTTTTCCCGGTTTGGGTTTCCAGGTGAAAAATCTCTGTGTAATGTTTGTATTTGCCATTGTATCTTTTCTGTTCTTTTCTGAATATCAGTTTGCAGTAGATATTGTACAAGGTTAGAATTTACAGTGATGTGCATGGTTGATTCACTTGTGATGGTACATGTTGTATTAGTTGTTGATGTACATTATTGGTTGTTGAGATTAGTGTGACAAGTTATTGGCACAAGTTGTTGGTTACAGATTGTTGGTACAAGTGTTGTTACATGTTGCTTGGTACATGTTGTTGATACAGGTTGCTTGGTACAGGTTTTTTATACATGTTGCTTGGTACAGGTTGTTACAAGTTGTTGATTCATTGATAGTGACAGTGACAGGTTTTCTACATTTGGCACTTATATTTCAGGGTGGCAGGACGGGGCAAGGATAGGTGGTTGGAGCCACCTTTCGGTTGCAACCGAAGAACCATGGAGTTGGAGCTTCCTTCAGGCTAGAGCCTGAGAATTAGGGGGTTGGAGCCAGAGAATTTGAAGTTTTTGCTTCCGTGAATGTAATTCTTAAAGACATATAAGAAAATATTTCTGTGGTTTTCTCTCGCATTGGTTTTCCACATAAAATAATGGTGTATTATGCATTGTGTGGATGTGTCTATTTTTGTTTATTATGCACTAATGGATTTTAATGTATATGATGCAATAACATATTATTGATGAACTGATGAACATTGTTGAATAAGTTAAAGGAATATATATTGTGGTTAAAAGTATTAATAAGTGGTATAAATTGCTCATTACTAATTCACCCCCCCCTCAGTAATCCAACAATTGGTATCAGAGCTAGTTCCTTTAGGAAACAATTTAACCACTGGAAGGAGATCATGGACAATACTGAGAATGGAGTACCATTGTTTAATGGTTAGAATGATCTAAAGTATGAGATGTGGAGCATAGGGACAAGAACCTTTTTAGAGGTGCAAGGATATGATATTTGGTATTCAGGTTTGACAGGATACAATGCTACAAAGAAAACAAAGACTGCAGCCAAGAAAGAATTGAAGAAGAATAGAAAAATAGTAATGGATTTCATCTGGGAAGGATTACTTGATCTGGTAAGAGAAAAGGTTGGTACATTTTCATTAGCTAAACAACTTTGGGATAAGTTACATGATATCTATTCTTCACCCATCACAGAGTCAGAAAATGTCAAAGAAGATGGAGGTACATATCAAGAGGAAAGATGTTCATCATATCAGACATATTCAAAAAGAGAAGAGTACATATTCAACAAAAGTATGTTGTTTTTCTTTAATTGTGAAAAACACAAACATCTTGAAATTAAATGCCTTGAAGGTAATGAGACAGAAAATCCATTTGAAATAGAAGACAATTATGCAATAGAAATGATCAGTGCTTTAGATGATATAAATAAAAAAAGAGAAGAAAAAAAGTCACTCAAGAAAAAATTGATGAAACAAAAGGAAAGTGTTCAAGGTTTTGAAGAAGCTCAACATGTCATCAAGAATTTAAGAGCTCAAATAGAAGAGGCCAGAAGAATTGAAGAAACTATAGAATATCAAAAGTAATGTTTATAAGCCAACATATCAACACAAAAGGAAGAAGCAAAAAAGAGATAAAAGATACTGACAAATCATCTCAAGGAAGTAACTGATGACTTAAACCATATTGAGGAAGAGTTTGGTCAAGACGAGAGAAGACTCGAAGAATAAATAATTACATTGAAAATCCAACTTGAAGAAGCAAAAAGAATAGAAGAAGTCATGAAGTCTCAGATAATGAAGAAAGAAGAAGAGGTTGAGAAGCTTGAAGAAGAAGTTGTCACACTAAGAGTCAAAGTCATCAAGCTCAACAAGAATGTTGAAGTGAAATAAACATCTACATCAACAATAGAGAATGAAGAGAAGAACTCTAGGTTGCTAGAAAATAAGAATGAAGCAAAGAGCAAGAGTTATGCAGAAGTACTCAAAGGAAGGAATCATGGAAAACTGATAAAGATACATCTTCAAGAAGACTATCCATGTTTAAGCCACAACGAAGCTTCAATCATGATCATGATCAATCAAGGCAAGAATTTAGAAGGACTACACCACAAAAAAGATCATTCACTCCCCGATATGTAAATTTCTTTTATGGTCATTGTTTTTACTGTACTAACTTTGGACATAAGGTTGCAGATTGCAAGGATTATAAAAGAAATGTTCAAGCAAGAAATGCTTATGTGGCCCCACATAACATTGAATGTTACAAATGTCATAACTATGGACACATAACTCGTGATTGTATAAGCATGATCAATAATTCCATGAAAGAGACCACTGATATCAGATATAAGAAAGTATGGATAAGAAAACAGGAAGAACAGGTGAACAAAGACTAGGTCCCAGAGATCACAAGATTGACAATAACACAAGATGAAGACAAATCTACAAAGAAAAAATAATATGTCAGATAAATAAAGGATTGGAAAAGAAATGAAAAAAAAGAAGGACAGGTAAATAAGGAATAGGTTCAAGAGATTATACTTTCAGGTATTGTAGTGCAAGATGAATCCACAGACAGAAAGAAAGAAGTCAAAGATCAAAAAGATGTTGAGCCTACCAATGAAGATGATGATGACTCCACATTCGAGCAAACTCTTTTCTGAGCCATCCAGCTTGAAGACTCCCAACAAATATGTATGGTGAATAGAGGGAGTCTAGATAGAAACTCTACAGATCTAAGATTCATCTTTCAAGAAACTTACACAGTTCGAGTAGACAGACTCGGAGCAATCAATTAGCAGAGTCTTGGATGGTATGGACAAAGATAGATTCATAAGATGCTTAGTAGTGGCTTAACAATTGGAATAAGTTGAAATCGGTTGATCACAAAAAGGCAAGCAGGGAAAGGCACAACAAAATAGGGAAAGATAAACCATCAGCAGAAGCGATATCATTATAAACTAAACCCTAGAACATTAAATAATTAAATAAGAAACCCTAAATCATTAATAAACTATCATAACCTTTAAATAAACAAAAATTTAATAAACCTTAGTAATATCTTACAAAATCATTAAATTTGTTAAATAATTCCTCTTAGTCGACACTAAGATACTTCCCCACTTCCAGTATTTATACCAACTTCTCTCTTTCTCTTAAAACCCAGGCTCTTTGTCCTGAAGATGGATCCTAATCTGGATCCGAAACGTCAACAATCTATTGACTACACTGTGGATTTTCCGATCCAAACCGAAAATCCCACCCACAACAATCTCACTTATAAGGATATTATTAAACAATATGGGTCACATGGACACAAATGAATTCGTAAGAACACTTGGAAGGTTTGGACATATATATGGCAATGGATGAGATCATGGATTCAGAGATTGGTTCATAGATTGGTTCAGAGATAAAGGAAAATTATCATAATGGATGATAATGACACATAAATATTTGAATGCTTATTCTTGAATGTTTTTCATATATGTTATTTGATTACACAAGGAAGCACCAATGGGCAAAAAATCCAAAAGGAAGTAGGGATAAGAAGCCCTACATGTCATCTACACGACATCTTGCAGAGAAGTACTCAAGGGAGAGAAACTAAAGTAGGAAGACAACTAGAAATATCATTTAAAGAAGTTGTCAGAGAGAGAGAGAGCACATAGGTATGATTCCAGGGGGAGCGATGGTCATAAGGGAAGAATGAAAGATACGACTTCAGTGTTGCATCAGAGTGACACCCTTTGTAAAAGGGGAAGATATTGTTGAGGAAAAGGTATGGAAAACCTTACTCAAGCATTTTCAGATCTTGCCAGGCTAAGACAAGATAGTTGGGAATGTTACCCGTGGTTTATAGCCTAAAAAACAATCACTTAATTCACAAGTATTAAGTACAAAGGATCAAGGCTGGTTTGATGTGTTAAATATAACAAAGTATAAAAAATAAACTTAAACAAAGTTACATGAATGTGTACATAAATTATACAAATGTGTACATGGAGATAAAAACAAAAGAATGAACCAGATCATTTAAAACACATGTGTGAGATTGAAACAATAATCCAATTTTTCATTTATTTAATTATGAGATACAAAACTGAGTTCTCTCTACAAATCCCTGCGAGGGTAGGGACCAAAGTCAAATTTAGAAGCCTTCTATGGGCACCATACAAAAAGACTCTGAAAACAAGAAGAAAATTGAAGCTAAAGATCTGGATCAACTTGCCATAAAATGATGTCACTTTACTCTGAAAGATATTCTTTATCAGTCATGAAATTCAATTCATGCACAAACAAAAATACATAGACTGCCAAAGATAAATCATACACCTTTAAAACAAGCTCCCAAAATATGTGATTCCATTTTTTGAATCCTGCTACCTTCAATAAGACCCTGGTGTCATCAAGAGGGTTAAGCCTTATATTAAACTCATAATGAATGAAAGTTCAAAATATCTCAGTAGTATAGATCAAACCTTATGGCTGCAGTTCTCCTTCTATTCTCTCCCTTTTGTCTCTTCATCTCATTGAGATTTTATTCCTTCTCAATAAGTTAGGGTAGTTCAACTACTTTCTTTAGTTAAGTCAAATTAGCTTAACTAATTAGTTGAGACAAGTAATAATAATATACATAAATAAAGGTCTAATTAATAATAGCTGAATAGGTGGGACCCCTTGTGACTCCCAATTATTTCTTTCAATAATCATCAAACATGAAATATAAACCTCAATCATTTGATTTCAAATATATCCTCCTTGTAACTCCTGTTCTCATAATTATGATCAAATATTTTAAATATCAACAAAATATAATATAACCATATCCAAAAGTATCATATCCATGATGTCCCAAAAAAAACTGCCTAAATATATGCTTGTTGTCCAAAACTTTGTCAAAGTTAAAATATTGTTTTCAACATAAAAAATAACATTAACCATAGTAAAAAACCATATTTGCTGTGAGAGGCATTTGGCCTCTTTTCACTGCTGTCCCCTTTTGAATTTTCTGTGGCAGCCTTTGGCTGGTTGGAACCTTGAGGCTGAACTGCACTGATAACATGAGAACAATCATCCTTAAGATGAAGGAAAGAAGACACATATTTGGAATATTCTTTGGATGAGTTGGAGGGAGTGGCCACTCCTTTTCCCTTGTCCTAGACAGGCTCGGGGACATCGGTTTTTAATCTCTTACTGGCAGGAGATGACTACACGGGTGAAACAACATTATCAACTTGGGAAATTTGATTCTTTGGTGGTGGAGGGGGTAATGACAAAGAAGCAGTAGGCCAATCGTGGTGATGAACAACAGGTTGGTGGACAACCTCTTACAACCATTGTTGGTAGAAAATTCTGGTCGCATTGATACATGAGGAGGGACTGGGATACCAGAAAATTTTTGATGTGCTTGGAAGGGAGGTATTCCAGGTTAGGACTGGAGGATCCCTTGAACTACTAGGTTGAAGAACCCAGCTTGGAAAAGATAGTTCAATTCCTGGGGATCAACATCAAAATGTATGGAAAACTAAGGTCTTCTATGACCCCTCTGCCAATTTCCCCTACCTCTATTGCCTCTACCATTACCGACTCTGCTGAAGAAACTCATCTTAAAGCAATGTTCCAATTAGTTATGAAAACTCTTGATAGTCTATGCATCAACCCTACCTAAATAAAATCAAAGGTTGGCTCTATCATTCTCAACAGAAGCATATGCAATCAATCCATTCATCATATTACTCAAATCAATAATTAATTGCTATTGAACATGGAATGATAGGGTTATTGAGAAGATGAGGGGTTGATAATGATGAAAAGTGGTAGCATGGACGAGAACCACCAATGGATACTACTCAAGCAAACATAGATGCAACTTCCATATAAAAACAATACTTCAATTTCCAATTTTCAAACACCAGTGACTTCCTTTTCCTTTTATTATTTCTTTTGAAATTCCATTCATAATAACAAAACAAGGAATTAAAAATGAATCTGGGAATATGGTGGGATTGCAAGGAGCGAAAAGTGGTATAATGAACGAGAAATGAGATGGACATTGTTCCATTAAATAAAATAACATTTGTTCTTTAAAATGACATACCCTTAATTGCCAAAAAAACATTTTAAACTGTAGGAAATTTCAAAGTTAAAGACACAACAATTTCCATATCAAACCCAAAGCAGAACTCTAAGACTTCCAAACTCAGCCAGTCAATTCCTATCTTTCTTCTTCGAACAACAAAACAATTTATACATAGATTTTCCATAATTCCAACTATAAACAATCATATACAGAACGCTTAGAGAAGACATGAAGAGGTCGAGAAAAAGAACATGCCATCGAACTTAATTATTTACATCAACCAATTTCAATTACTACACAATGGACTAGGTTTGAGACCCTCTATTCTAATTTTTTTTTTCCTCGAAAAAATTCATAATTTCATTATATTATAACAAAATTACATACACATATATACAAGCTATTAGAAACAACCTTGTATATATTATCCAACAAATTGTAGTTCTAAACTAATGATGCATACCAAACATCATTACTTCTAGTATCTTTTCCAATTGTCCCATATTCAGTACCAAAATACAAGTAAAGCCACCGACATTTAGCCCTCAAAATAGTGGGTGTATCGCACCAACCAACAATACTGTACCATAAATACATTACATACAACCCAATAATTACACATATAGTTTTCCTTCACAAAAAAAGATTCCAAGATGATCAAATATCCTGAATATCATGAAAAGGTCTATGATAGAAGCCACAAATTTTGGTTGATGAATGTTCTTCAATATACCATTGTCCATATGCTAGCTGCGTGGCTTCTTTGGAAAGCCCGTTTGCCAATTGGTTCTGCTCCCTGTAAATATGTGAAAATGAAATGGAGTCAAATAAACCTTTTATACGAAGTACATCTTCTAACATCGAAAACAGTCGAGAAACATGGCAGATGTGGACACCATTTTTCGAGTTGATGATTATTAAAGAATCACCGAAAACTTGAAATTTCTAAAAACCCTGCTCCACTGCAAATAATAATAATAGTTTTAAGGCCATTAATCCTGAATAGTTATTTGTACCTACCCCCAAGCCAGCTTTGAAAGTGTAGTAATGCGAATTTGTGATGTAGAGGCTACCACCCCCGCCACATATGAGCTGATATGATGATGAAGTGCCATCAAAATAACCCCACAAATGGTTATTGTCAAAGATCTCCTCCCTGATAGAACGCGACTGAGCTAAAACTCCACCACTTGGGCTGTGTAAGGCAACCAAGATCCCAATACTATTGACAGCGACCCTCTCGGCTGATATGTATTCATCATGGAAGATAAACCTATTCCGAGTAATCCATATCCCCCAGACCATAATTATAGGGAAGGCCCTGATCTCATCATGCGCCCGCTCACATAGCCATGACTGCAAATCCGATTCAAAAGTGTTTCCTTGCCAACACCTGAGAGTGGGCATCAAAGACCTGGAAAACTCCCAAACCTCCCTAACATAGGAACATTGTAAAAAAATATGCTCCACTGTTTCTAAGTGTGTTTTGCAGAGAGTGCATCGTCCCAAGCCAAAGAAAATTCGTTTTTGTAAATTATCCCAAGTAGGTAATTTATTTTCCAAAATCGACCAGACCAGAAGCTTCCCTTTCATTGAAAAATGTTGTTTCCAGATCTTCTTCCACCACCAAAGAGTTTCTCTCTGATGTAAATCCACACTTAATTTAATGTATCCTGCACGAGGGGCATATTCACCATCCCCATCGCCATCCCAAAGTAATTCATCATCTCTATCAACCAGCCGAATAGAGGCATACCTGAGAGCCTATAAATATCTGGCCCAATGAATGAGGTCCTCCTCATGGAGACCTAGCTTGCGCCCCGACAACCAAACTTGATGCCAAATATTAGTTTGTATGGGGTCCCCGACCTGTGAAAGATTGTAGTAACTGCCCTGAGCCAATCTATTCCGTGTCCCTGCAGGTAATAAATGCCCCAACTTGTAACCAGGCCACATATCCATACCAAGATGAACCGACCAACCAGAACCAACCCTCCAAACCAGGCTATTCCCAATTAGATCAAAATTCTTAATCACAACTTTCTAGATAATAGAAATACCCGACAAAGTTTTGCTTGTATTCCGAATCCAATCTAGAGTAGTGAGAGATGCAATGTATTTCTGATATACTACTCTAGTCCAGAGGCTAGTAGTTTTTATCAAACGCCATGAGCACTTCGCTGCAAGAGCTTTTGAAAATAAAAAAATATTCTTCAAACCCCAGGCCCCTAAAGCCTTTGGAACAACAATATGCTCCCATCTAACCCAAGGCAACACCCTTTTATCTTTGTTCCCCTTCCACAGATAAGAAAAACATAGCCTCCTTACCTTTTCCAAAATACCTTTTGGAATCCAAGATAAAGACATCCAGTATACCAGGATAGCCTCCAACACCACCTTCACTAGAACTAATCGGCTAGCCCAGGACAACCAACGGTGGCTCCAAACCTTTAATATTTTTTCTAATTTTTCAATGAGCCACATCCATTCCGTCTTGCGATAGTCATTTGGTTTTAATTGAGACCCAAGATATTTCAATCCCTCATCCAAATCAAAAACCTGAAAGGGGAGCCTAGAAGTGTTAAATAAAGACTCCCCTCCATCCAAAGATGCAAGGGTAATACTATATTTCTGTTCATTGATTAACATACCCGTCGCTTGTTTAAAAAGAGTTAAGCCATCACAAAGCTTTTCAGTTTCCCTTCTAGAGCCATCACAACAAATTAATATATCATCAACAAACAATAAATGAGAGATATGTAAACCCGAAGAGATCTTTATGCCTCTAAAATTTCCTGTAGACTTTGCCTCTTTCAAAAAATGATTGAGACATTCAACTACCAATAGAAAAAGGATCGAAGATAGGGGGCACCCCTGTCTAACACCCCTATCCAATTTAAAGAATGAGGATACTGAACCATTAATCAAAATGGAGAAAGAAACAATTGTAAGACAACCCATAACCCAATTTGTGAAGGCCACCCCAAAACCAAGGTGTATCAACACCATCCAAATATAAAGACAATTTACTCTATCATAAGCTTTCGATAGGTCAATTTTTACAACCGCCCCTTTACATTTTCTACTTTTCATGCTATGTAATCCTTCCCGTGCAACCCCAATAGCCTCATGAATCTGTCTTCCCGCGAGGAAGCCAAACTGTTCACTTGAAATATTCCTAGAAATAATATCTTTTAGTCTCTTGCTGATAACTTTAGAGATGATCTTGTAAAGACAGTTGCATAATGAAATAGGTCGGAAGTCATCAAAGGAGGAGGGGTTATCGGTCTTGGGAATTAATGCTATGAAAGTGAAATTTAGTGGTTCATGAATATGACCATTTTTCCTTGATTATTCCACCACTTTTAAAATATCACTGCCCAACGAGTCGTAAAAACCCATATAAAATTCAATCGGCCAACCATCAGGACCTGGGATTTTACCTTTTTGAAAATAATGCAAGACTTCCAATAATTCCTTTTTTGATGCCTCCTCCATCAAGGACAAACGCTCTTCCTCCTCAACAAAACAAGGGAATAACCTGGCAAGTTTAACAATTTCAGCAATGAAGGTTCCCTCCTGTGCCTTGAAAAGATCTTTAAAATGTGTAATGCCTAGTGCATATATGAATTCAAAGGAATTGACAATTTGACCATCACCCTGATTTAGTCCCCATATAGTGTTTTCCATTTTCCTACCTTTGGCATAAGAGTGAAAGAATTTTGTATTCTCATCCCCACAGGTAAGCCAAATAACATGACGTTTTAGTCTCCACAATGCTTCCTAATCAACCTTACTTATTTGCCAGTAGAGTCCTTCACCTAAATTCTAATCCGACCAGATCTTCCTTGCCCTCACTGGTACAAAAATCCCGACCATTTCCATCCTTCCAATCCAGCAGAGTCTGTTCAATGAGTTTTAACTCATGCTCCTCTTTTACTTTTTTCTCATGTGCCCAAGTGATGGTTGCTTGCTTGATTATTTTCAAATTTTCCAAAAAATGTACAACAACATGAGTATCTGGATTTTGCCTGATGGGTATCCACAACTTATGAACCAATGCTTGATATTCCAGATCCTTCAACCATCCCTCAAAAAAATTAAAAGGACCAGGAGCACGAAGGACCTTACCACGCAACTCCAAGGCAATCAGATTGTGGTCTGATTCACCGCTACAGGCAACCCATTGACAGACAAGTGCCATGGATTCAACAAGCTCCTCTACCAGAATGAAACAATCCAATTGTTAGCAACACGATCTTCGCCAGTCTGTCTATTCCTCCAAGTCGGCTTTAGTTTTATAGGCTCAATATCCAGCAACCCATGTTGATCTAGGAAGTGAATAAAGTAACTGGTCAAGGGATCTGGGTTTGTTCTAGGACCCCAGACCTTCGTTGCACCCAAGGAGAAGTTAAAATCATCACCCATAACAACCTTCTTAGTAGAAAACCAAGAACATTTTGCCAGGGATTCCCAGTAACGCTGCCTATCAGAGTAAGGTCTGTAGATGTTTACCAGATTCAAAGAACGAACCAACTCAATAGAGAAAACATTGAGACCGATTCTCGATTCAAAACCCCAAAACCGTTCACAGTTGCATTTCTTAAGAGACCAACCTGTGGCCAATCCCCTGGAGTGACCCTTTGCATCCACCGCCGAAAAGGACCAACCTGGCATCAAATATTCTAATGATGCAACCATTGATTCACTAATCCCCAGAGTTTCTTGTAGAAAAATAACATCCAAAGAGACAACATCAACTAACCTTTTTAAAGACGATTTTTTAGCAGGGTTCGCCAGCCCCTGACAATTAAAGGATAGGATTTTCATAGAGAAACCACTTCATGGGATTGCTTTTCTCTAAGCACCTATTCAATGGAAGATTATCTACCCGAGGCCAAGTCAATTCTACCCAAGGCCAAGTCAATTCTGGCTCGATCTTGTGCCAAGAGTAAGTGTGACTTGTTGCCCCTACCTCGAGTCGATAATGGAGCCTATGGTAAAGATCCAAAACCACGTCCCACGAGCTCCTCATCACCACCCACACAATAGTCCTCAGTTAAAATGGATCTGTTACATAGAGAATAACGGACCCCACTCCCATCAGATAACGAGTTTCCAGAGGTTGACTGGGAGCAAAGGTGGGGAAAGGTCCTAGACAAGTCCAATGGGAAGGTAGAAAGGGAGGGAGCGGGCTCCAAATTAGTGGTGAGACCATCATAAGAAATACCTGAATTAACCACAGCCTTAATGGATTTCATAGAGGAAGAAATCATTAAATCACAATTGTACCTCGACTCCTTGTTACCCACAGAAGTGACAATCAGAGTGATAAGTGGAGGAGGGTAAAAATCCCCAACAATAGGAACTTTACAAATAACCACCACAGATCATGAAAAAGGGGGACCAGTGGAGAAACCCAAAGATGAAATAGCAACATCCCCCAAACTACCCGACAGATAAAAATAATCAGAATTTAAATTAGAGACAACTGAAGTATTCGTAGTCGACAACTTACCCGACAACAGTAGGGACCTTGGACAATCCTTTTTTGTTGACTTCTGTACCTGAGACATATCTGTGCCCTTTCTAAGAAAGCCAATACCAGTAGAAGTACAGGGATGCCACCCCCTGCCCAATCTCGAAATCAAGAACCTTTGTTGCCTCCATAGAGATATCTCATGAAACCCCAGTCGCCAAGTTCGAACGCCTCGATGCAGCAATTAGATCTTGACCTGTTGAGCCCCGCAACTTCCCCTTGAAAGGAAATTTACACTCCGCAACATCGTGTCCATAGATATGGCATCTATGACACATGAAGGGAATGCCTTCATAGTCCAAAGGCTAGATAAAGGATCCAGACACCATCTCAATAGTCAAATCTTTAAGTAACCCCAGATGGAGATCCAACCTCACCAAGATCCTGGCTACAGACATCAAACCAGTCTCCAACCCTTTATTCTATTAGCTAGTTGCTTTTCCTTTTTCCTAAAAATCAAATGAATCCAAACATCACCAAGCCAAAATGACTATAACCAATTTCTTCCCACTGTATAATTTATTTCTTTTATTTGCAGAGTTATTTTCATATGATTGTTATCCACATTTTTGGTTATCGAGATGATAACATGATTATGTCATGATGATGGAAGATCAAACTCTTCATTAAGAACATTTTCCTAAAGAAGGTTACACTTGTCATTTCCTCAAAATCATATTTTAAGAATGGTACGCAGGCTGCTTATATACTCTCCTGCGGAAATCCTTAATTTCCGCATACTGCATTCAGCTGGACTGCGGACTTTCCGCACTGTGTTAATGGTTAGGGTGTGGACATGTTTCTAAAGGAGAAAATGAATAATTTCTCGATCCTTCTAGAAGGAATCTTCTAGAAGGATGAGTTGGAGTTCGAATGGTTGGCAAAGTACTGACTTTCCAGATATCTTGGGATCATTCCCTATCCAAGTAACTAAT
>ML788713.1:567313-588518 GCA_009831015.1 Picea engelmannii
TACATGATTCCTTGATCACATGTATAGACTAGGTATTGAATATATTAATGCCTTTGCTGTGATTGGTTTGTGTTGTTGTGATTGGACGACACAAGAACATCGGAGCAGAGCGAGGAACAACAGAGATTAAAGGAGAGCGTTTATAAGGTATGAACACTATCCATTTCTCTTAGTTCGTTCAATAGTTAGATCTAGGGAAAGAGTAGTATTCTGTTACGATTTGTTCCAGATCCAGGTGGATCTTGGGGAGATTGGTCTGTGCCCACACTCATGAATTTATCCATAAACAATGATGGAATATCAACATAATCATTTCCATTAATTAATATAGACCACATCAAGCACGCAATGGAGTGTAACATAGGCCAACAAATATTCAACATACAAGGCTAGTATCTATTTCCAGTATTTGCTATGTGACAGGCCAGGTTCGAAACCATGGTGTTATTTTTTTAATTCATTATATGGCCTTCATAAATGACCAAGACTCCCATAGGTAGTCAACCAATGAACCAAGGAGTTATGCAAGTAACAAATCTTTTTACTGTCGGGTTAACACATAACCAATTCACAATCCAAGTTCATGTTTGCAACATCCATGACAAAAGAGGACGGGGTCTGAACAACCAGTTGAGTGAGACAACTTTGCAGGTGGGGTTTATAACATGAAACCAAAATCTCCAACAAGGTTTGACACAATCACTTCCAAGGTGACCGCCATGTAAGAACCCAACTTTACATATATTCAAACTGTGAAATGGCAATTCGACAACGAAACAACTTCTCTCATGAGTAGAGAATGAGGTAATAATGCTACATGGAAGAACCCATAACTGACTATCTCTTTCATTTACCATTAAAAACCCTCCAGGATTCTATCACAGAACATGGGTGGTAACAAACAAAAACTGCCATAACTTTATCAACAACAAGGAGCAATAACAACCAGTCATCCACCCCGGGCGCAACCATAATCAAATAAATTCAACACGAAGGAGCATTAAATAAATTCAAACTTGCAATATTAAAAAACACCATCCAATATCATTTGCACAGACAAAGCATACATCCACCCACTATATCTTCTGGAAAGCAAACACCCTATATGTGAATTCTAAGAGCCAACACATATATTTTGTCCAGAGTGCAGTTACAATGATGAATGGAAGGGCGAGAGTCACCATACTTGTGAGGAAAGCGCCGAAAAGAACCAAAGACCACCACTATTCTCCAACGGCTGAGCGAAACAGAGGCAAACTAACTAGAGCAACCAAAATCTGTGACAAGGTGAAGGTGGTGAGCTCAAGGTGGGGTAAGAACAACGTGTAGTAAATGCACATCGCTTCTCCATCCACTCATTAATTTCCATCAACTATAGCTAGGGTGGAATACATCCAAAACTCCATTAAATGCATTAATCAACCATATTCAAATCCAACATGTCACTTCCACTCTGCAAAATTGAAACGAAAACCCTCCTATACCATAGTTTTACACCGACACCATGATATCATATGTCCCATATTTATTTGTAACAAGTTCCTATTTGCAAGGATTGAATTGACCTCAAACAATTGCATAAACCATAACTATTGTCCACATAACATAACCAATACCATGAACACAATATACCATGAATGCAATATGTTATAACCAATGTGACTGTGATTTTAAGTCAAAATTTTAACCATATGCCAAAGCAAATGTATAGCAGTTATAACCAAAGTGCTTGTCACTTTCTTTTGAGTTTTAAATTGCTATCCCTTATCATAATTGATTGCATGTGAGAATTTGTTCGAATTCTTGTGTTTTATGAAATTGTAATATCCTTTGTAAAGTTGTCATGAGCGCGATTCAGAGAAGTGTTTCTTTTTCACCATGATTTAAACAAGGGGGTCCCACCTATCTAGTATATTATTAAGTATATGTATATAAATAATAAGGCATTGCAACCCATTTGCAGGCATTCATATTACGTTGCCCTTCTGGGTGTCAACAAACTGGTGAATCCACAGGGAAATCTATTTTTAATAGATTCATAACTTAGTATGTCTGGTTTCACAGACCAGTAGAAGTAGATGATAGAAAAACTGCTGAAAATAATAGTAATGCAACAGGGGAAAAATATGGTTTAAGGGAAATAATGAGACAAGACTTTGGGAATAACTTATGGATAGTGGTACATATGAGGGGGGTTGGTCCTGTATGCATAACATTTAAACAAAATGTAACATATAATACTTCTTAAAGTTTTAAGGAGAAAGCTTCTGGTATTCTCTTTGAATCTCAGGACGGAAGGAGGAAAGGGATAGCATAAATAGGGAAGAAGACAAAATCAACTATCCTACAACAATGTTGAAAGAAAAAAGCGGTTCCAACGATGTGTGAAAGGAGGACATCGCGACAACTGTGTATACCTTATTTCTTATTGATCAATAATACTTATAGAATGACATTGTTATGGAAAAACTGATCCATACTTTATTTCTTATAAATTAAAAAAAAAAACAAAACAAAAATTAAAAACTCAACAAACCAAAGTAAAAAAGAAAATAGTAAAAAAAAAGACTATATACAAAAGTCATTTTAAACAAGTGTTAATTATTAGGCCGGTTCCACATAATGTTTCAAGTGGGAACCATTAGTGCCGTAAAAGAACAATCACTCTTCCAAATCCTTTAGAAGGTATGAGTTTGCACCTAGAATAAAAGCGTTTTTAAAAGGACCTAGCCATAGTTTTTGGAACTTTGAGTGTCTTCCTCTCTCAGCGTGAGATGAGTCCCATAGTAGGACTTTCTTGTCAATCTTGAATTCAACAAATTTTGCTCATTTGTTAAAATAAATTTTCACAATTTGCTGCCTTCTCTTTATGTTCTCTAAGGCAAAATTCCTTTGTTCTTCGAGGGATAACAATGCATTTATCCTTTGGAGAACATTGGAAGAATTTAATTCTTCAATCTGTAACATCAACCATAAATAGGAAATCTCGAGCTCAGTAGGAAGAATAACCTCTTGACCATATATGAGATGAAAGGGAGTACATCCTGTGCTTGCCTTGGTGGTTGTGAGATCTGCCCAAAGAGCGTAAGTGAGAAGTGTGTGCCAATGGCGAGGTTTGTCCTCTATGATCCTAACCAAATTCTTGTTAGTGGACTTAGATTTCCCATTTCCTTGGGGGTAGTAGGCTGATGAAGTGAAATTTTTGACCCCTAATTTAACCATAAATTGAGTTAACTTTGCATAAATGAAGGTTGGGCCATTGTCTGTAATGATCTCTAATGGAATGAAAAATCTAGAAAAGATATTAGTTTCTAGGAAAGAAATTACCTGCTCATCCTGTGCGTGTCTAAGAGGTACAACCTCGATCCATTTAGTAAAGTAATCAGTGGCTATCAAAATAAAAATATGCCCTGCGGAAGACATAGGATTGATAGGACCAATAAATTCTAGGCCCCATTTAGAAAAAGGGAAATCCATGAGGACATGTTTTAAAGGCATGGCAAAAAGACTTTATTTCCCAACAAATTTTTGGCACTTATCACAAGATTTTGTGAATTTATAGGAATCTCAAAATATCGAAGGCCAGTAGTAACCATTTCTTATGATTTTAAAGGCAGTAGATTTAGCAGAAAAATGGCCACCAATGTGAATAACAAAAACTGATGATCCATGAATTTCATGTAACAATTTATGTGCCTCTTCATCATTCACACATCGAAGTAATAAACCATCAACAAACCTTCTAAACAAAAAGTCTCCTAAAATGATATACCTAGAATATTTGAGGTAGAGTCTCCTTCTCTGGTGAGGATCTAAGTTATCTGGTCATTTTTGATGCTGCAAGTAATACACCAGATTTATATACCAAGGATGCTCAACTATAGAGGGATTTGATTTTCAATATAGAATAAAGTTGAAAGAGGATTATCCTGATCATCAAGTTCTTCACTTGGTTCATCGTGTTGAGCTAAGTGAAGGGCTAAGTCTCGTCCCTTGATCATTTTTGAAGTCATGATTGTTAAATCATGCTCCTGAATTTTGGCAAGCCAATGTGAAAGTTTTCCTGAAAGATAATCTTGTGAGAGAAGAAACTTGACATCAGGCAAAGGGACTCTTACCTGCGTACGTTTGCCTAAAATAAAGTGGTGAAATTTTTCTATAGCCTTAACAATAGCAAAAGCATGTTTTTCAATATAAGAGTACTTGATTTCATCATCTGATAAACTCTGGCTCGTGTATGCTATAGGTTTTTCATTGTTTTGGTCATCATTTTTTAAGAGGATAACAAAAATTTCTTCCTCGGTAGCATTGGTATATATGATAAAATATTTCTCAAAATCCGGTTTTGCCAGAACCGGTGTGGAACTGGTTGTTTTCTTAATCCTAAGGAAAGCATTTTCAACATCACCTGTCCAAGAAAAATAATGATCTTGCTTCATAAGATTATGAATTGGTTTAACCATGACAACAAAATTAGGAAGAAACCTACGGACAAAATTGATAATGCCCATGAAAGTTTGGACTTCTTTCTTGGAGGTGGGGGTAGGAAGGTTTAGAATCGCATTAATTCTTTCAAGATTAATGCTTAATCCTGAATTAGAAACAATATGACCGAGGAGCTTGCCCTTTGTGACACCAAAAATATATTTGGAAGGATTTAAAGAAATGCCAAATTTTCGGCAATGCATGAGAACTTTTCTAAGATGACCAAAATGATCCAACCGATTCTTTGAATAGATAGTCAAATCATTAAGATAAAATTGGATAATTTTACTGATTAGACTGTCAAAATCTATCTGCATAGCTCTTTGAAAAGTAACACCTACATTATATAATCCAAAAGGCATGCCTTCATAAGCAAATGTGCCCCAACGTGTAGTAAATGTGGTTTTATATCTATCAGTCCTCTTTACCTTGATTTGATTATACCCACAAAATCCATCAAGTAAGGACATCGTTTGTGACCCTACAACCTGTTGTAAAATCATTTCCATATTAGGGAGAGGAAAATGATATTCTACACTCACTTTGTTCAATGCACAGAAATCGACACATAATCTGATCTGACCAATAGTCTTCCGAACAGGAACCAGAGTTGAAACCCACTCGTAATACTTAACTCGAAAGATTATACCAGCTTTCAATATTTTTTCCAACTCTTTCCTAACAGTAGCTTCAAGTGCAACATTAATAGGTATTTATTTTTTCCTAATTGGTTTTATCCCTTCCTTTATAGGAATGGTGTGTTGTACAAGAGCAGGATCAAAACCACAAAGATCCTTGTATGACCATGCAAAAACATCTTGAAATTCACAGAGTAGCTTAATGAATTTTGCCTTTTCTTCATCAGAATATTAGGCACCTAGTTTAACGATATTTGGAGATTCGGGTGTCCCAAGGTTCAAGGAAATGGTATCACCTACGTTCCTTTTCGTTTCCTCTTCCTTATGTATCTCCTTGTTGCCTACATCACTCGATGAAAATGAACTTTCGAGAGGAGTCAAGTCTTTAGGAAATTTATCATCTTCAATAGATATGCTTTCCTTAGGCTTAAACTATTCATTTTGTATGAAAGCACAAATGCTTTCATCACTCAGGAAAAACTGCCACGACTCTACGTTATCGGGGATGTGAGGATGATATAGAGATTGGAACATACAGTCAGGTCATTGAGGTAAAAGTTGCCGGGTAGGAGATGTTGCAAACACAACTAACCTATCAACCATTGAATTAAGTTCCCTCTTAATATGAGTGGTGTTAAATGATAACAAATTTGAAATGAGCATCTAAACAGCTTGGGTATAACATTTAAGAAGCTTGTTGCTTGGTGAATAAATCTTACATACAAGGTTCACCACAAGTTCAGAATCACCCAAAACTGTAAGGTGGCCACAACCAAGGTTATATGCATTTTTTATGCCTAACAGTAAGGCCTCAAACTCGGTAACATTATTTGTACAAGAAAATTCCAACCTATAAGAAAAATTGTGGATTTTACCTACAGGAGAATACCAGATGATGTCGACTCCATTACCTTTGTTTGAGCATGAGCCATTGAAATGCGTGTGCCACATGCTGTCATCAAAATCAATTGGTTCAAGGATAATGTCACCCTCATCAACAAAGATAGAGTATACTCCCAAATATTCCTCAAGATAATTTACGTTATTTTGGGGAACACTCTCTATATATGGTGAAATTATTCCTTCCCTCAGGACTATTATGTTCTTTCCATTATGAGGGACACACAAATGTGTTTCGTGAAGTGAAATATATCCACCTGTTAAGGCTTGCCAGTATCTTCCTAAAATAATTGAATAGTTTCTTACTGGCATATCAATTACTTGGATGCCGAGGGTTGTTCTTATCTCGGGGTGTGCACAAAGAACTAAGGTTACATCTTTGATTTCACCTATATTTGACTGTTGCAGACTGTTATAAGAGAGCATGCTTCTAGAATTTTTATTAGTGCATGATAAGCCAAGCCCTTCCATGATAATTTTTGACATTAAACTTGGACCAGACCCACCATCAATTAGGCTACAATGAGCTATTTTATCCATAATTTTTACAAAAATATAAAAACGAGGATTTCTTACAGGGTTCCTAAAATTATTTACACCTATTTTATTTACAGTTGAATCCTCTTCTTTTGACTATTCAAAAAGATTGGCTATGGTAAAAAATTTACCTTCCATAAAATTCTTGAGATGCTTTTGTTGTTCAGGGATGACAACGATGTCCAAAAGAGTAGCATCAGCCTTGATATTAGCCAATTGGTTAAGGATGTTGTATTTAGAAGAGTGAAGAGGGGAAGGCATTCCTTGATTTTTTGAAACTCTGACAACCTGTGTATCAGTGCTTTGAGAAGACGTGCTTGGTGTGGAAGAAGTATGAGGAGAATCAAATTTACCCTTGGCCGTGTAAGTTTTGTTCCTAGTATTGATTACCATAACATCCTCAGGTTCAACCTAATCTAGAACCGCGATTGTGGTATCGGGCCTTTTTCCAAAGATCTTATCTTTGGCATTTTTCTTAACTTTGAAAGTACTTTCTTCATGATTTTCTTCACAGAAGTTACACCAACCATGAGACATAATGGCCTTTGGCTGAAAAGTATTTCATCAGTATTCCTAAAAGGAATTGAGGAGGAAGAATATGCCCCAGGGGTGGCTGAAGAAACACTTCCCTTTCATTCGTAGGCTATCATCCTATTGTTCATATCTTGCACGAGTTGTAGGAGGGCAGACATATCTGTTTGCTTGACCAAGTCCCCTTTAGGGAGACCCATTCTTTTGAGTTTCTCTTCATATTATAGACAAGTATGAAGAGTAGAACTAAGATTGTCAGTAGCCTTTTCTTTGATTCTATGACGATAAAGGGAAGGTAGCGCATTGTAATAATGCATGAAAGCGGCTTGATTTTGCATACAGATTAGTTTAGGGATCTGATTATATAATTTGGTGAAGTGAAGGTTAAAAGACTTAATGGTTTCACCAAATTTAAAGGCAATGTTTTTGTATTCCCTTAACTGCGCAGATGGACTCTTGGACTATCCATAAGTGGACTTGAACCAAGAAACCAACTCTTCCCAGGTGGAAAGAATTTTGGGAGGGTGGTAAAAAAATTTTGCACCAACTTTCCCTTCGAGGGAGTTGACAAATAGACACATGCGAGTGTCGTTATCATTGGCCCCTATGTTATGAAAAACATTAGAAAATGTTACTAGGTGTTCATTTGTGGTAACGGTATTATTTCCCGAAAAACTTAGGTAAATGTTCCTTAAACTTCGGTAATGGGTGAGTAGTCGGTGCTAGGTTTAGGGGAGAGGACACGTCCCATGGGGTAGTCGTAGCATCTTCTTCGAACTGAAAAAGCCCATATTTCTTTATCAATTTATTCAGATTGGTATTGGATTGAACATGGACCTGATGGTTGTATATACTACCAATTACCGACGAAGCAAAAGGTTGGGAGGAAGAGGCACCTACGGTTCCACTACCACTACCCACATATGTCATGTTGAAGGTAATAGGTATAGGTGATGAAGGTGAACTAGCAGAATCAAACAAATTTCTCCTTAGAGAACTTTCTTGGGTTGACAAAATGATTTTCCTTCTTCCTATTTCAAAAATAGGAGTAGTTTCAGAGGTAAATCCTCTTCTTCGAGAGATATGCGAGGATTTGAGGACATGCAAAAGAAAACCAAGGATTTAGGAAAAGAGAGGTTACTGCTGATTTCTGGACTGCCTTTGTCTGGCTTCCCAACGTTCACAGATACTTTTATCTCTTTTAATTACTTCCCAAGAGCGTTCAAGTTGAGCACGCGTACTAGCAGTTTCTAAAATAGTGTTGAATAAGGTCAAAGAAATGCTAGTTTGGTCATCAAGACCGTTTCCAATATTGGGTTGTCTTGTAACAGATACTGTCATGGAAAATAAATCAATCAAGGAGTACTTCGACAAAACATAAAAATTTGAAGATAATCATGAATACAATCAACCAAAGAGATATGGAAGATCTCCCCAGTATGGTTTCCAAATAAATGTTGGGGAAAATGTATGGAAAAACTTACTCAAGCATTTTCAGATCTTGTCAGGCTAAGACAGGATAGTTGGGAATGTTACCCGGTGTTTATAGCCTAAAAAACAATCACTTAATCCACAAGTATTAAGTACAAAGGATCAAGGCTGGTTTTATGTGTTAAATATAACAAAGTAAAAGAAATAAACTTAAACGAAGTTACATGAATGTGTACATAAATTATACAAATGTGTACATGGAGATAAAAGCAAAAGAATGAACCAGATCATTTAAAACACATGTGTGAGATTGAAACAATAATCCAATTTTTCATTTATTTCATTATGAGATACAAAACTGAGTTCTCTCTACAAACCCCTGGGAGGGTAGGGACCAAAGCTAGATTTAGAATCCTTCTATGGGAACCATACAAAAATACTCTGACAACAAGAAGAAAAATGAAGCTAAATCTCCGGATCAACTTGCCATAAAATGTTGCCACTTGATTCTGCAAGATATTCTTTATCAGTCATGAAATTCAATTCATGTACAAACAAAAATACATAGACCGCCAAAGATAAATCATACACCTTTAAAACAAACTGCTGAAATATGTGATTCGGTTTTTTGAATCTTGTTGCCTTCAATAAGACCCTGCTGTCATCAAGAGGGTTAAGCCTTCTAATTAATAATAGATAAATAGGCAGGACCCCTTTTGACTCCCAATTATTTCTTTCAATAATCATCAAATATGAAATATAAACCTCAATCATTTGATTTCAAATATATCCTCCTTGTAACTCCCATTCTCATAATTATGATCAAATATTTTAAATATCAACAAAATGTAATATGACCATATCCAAAAGTATCATATCCATGTTGTCCCAATTTTTTTTCCCTAAATATATGCTTGCTGTCCAAAACTTTGTCAAAGTAAAAATATTGTCTTCAACATAAAAAATAACATTAACTATCGTCAAAAACCATATTTACTGTGATAGGCATTTGGCCTCTTTTCACTGCTGTCCCCTTTTGAATTTTCGATGGCAGCCTTTGGTTGGTTGGAACCTTGAGGTTGAATTGCATTGATAACATGAGAAAAATCATCCTTAAGATGAAGGCAGGAAGACATAGATTTGGAATATTCTTTGGATGAGCTGGAGGGAGTGGCTACTCCTTTTCCCTTGTCCTGTACAGGCTTGGGGACATCGATTTTTAATCTCTCACTGGCATGAGATGACTGCATAGGTGAGACAAAATGATCAACAGGGGCAATTTAATTCTTTGGTGGTGGAAAGGGTAATGGAAAATAAGTAGTAGGCCAACCGTGGTGATGAACAACATGCTGGTGAACAATATCTTTCCAACCATTGTTGGACGATGGTTCTGGCCGCATTGATACATGAAGAGGGACTGAAATACCATAATTTTTTTATGTGCTTGGAAGGGAGGTTTTTCAAGTCAGGGCTGGAGGATCCCTTGGCCTACTATGTTGAAGAACCTAGCTTGGAAAAGATGGTTCAATTCCTGGGGATGAACATCTTCAATGTATGGAAAATTGAGGTCTTCCATGACCTCTCTGCCAATTTCCCCTGCCCCTATTGTCTCTGCCATTTCTGCCTCTACTAAAGAAACTCATCCTGAAGTAATGTTTCGATTAGTTATGAAAACTCTTGATAGTCCATGCATCAACCCTACCTAAATAAAATCAAAGGTTGGATCTATCATTCTCAACATAAGCACATTAAATCAATCCTTTCATCATATTACTCAAAACAATAATTAATTGGTATTGAACAAGGAATGATAGGGTTATTGGGAAGATTAGGGGTTGATAATGAACAAAATGTGGTAGCATGGATGGGAACCACCAGCGGATACCGCTCAAGCAAAAACAGATGCAACTTCCATATAAAAGCAATACTTCCATTTCCAAATTTTAAACACTAGTTACTTCCTTTTCCTTTTATTATTTATTTTGAAATGTCATTCATAATAACAGAACAGGGAATTAAAAATGAATGTGTGAAGATGGTGGGCTTGTAAGGAGAGAAAAGTGGTTTAATGAACGAGAAATGAGATGTAAACTGTTCCATTAAATAAAATAACATTTGTTTTTTAAAATGACATACTCTTAATTGCCAATTTTTTTTTTTTAAACTGTAGGGAATTTCAAAGTTAAAGACACAACAATTTCCATATCAAACCCAAAGAAGAATTCCTGGACTGCCAAACTCATCGAATCAATTCCTATCTTTGTTCTTCGAACAACAACACAATTTATACATAGACTGTCCATAATTCCAACTATCAACAATTATATACAAAGCGCTTAGAGCATACATGAGGAGGCCAAGAAGAAGAACATGCCATCGAACTTAATCATTTACATTAACCAATTTTAATTACTACACAATGGACTGGGTTTGAGAGCCTTTATTCTATTAGCTGATTGCTTTTCCTTTTTCCTAAAAATCAAATGACTCCAAACATCACCGATCCAAAACAACTATAACCAATTTATTCCCACTGTACAATTTATTTATTTTATTTGCAGAGTTCTTTTCATATGATGGACTATCAACATAATAATTTCCATTAATTAAGATAGACCACATCAAGCACGCAATGGAGTGTAACATAGGCCAACAAATATTCAACATACGAGGCTGGTATCTACTTCTAGTATTTGCTATGTGACAGGTCAGGTTCGAGAGCCTAGTGTTATTTTTTTTAAATTCATTATATGGCCTTAAAAAACGACCAAGACTCTTGTAGGTAGTCAACCAATGAACCAAGGAGTTATGCAAGTAAGGAATCTTTTAACTGTCGGGTTAACACATAACCAATTCACAATCCAAGTTCAAGTTTGCAACAACCATGAGAAAGGAGAACGGGGTCTGAACAACTAGGTGAGTGAGACAACTTTGCAGGTGGGGTTTATAACATGCAACCAAAATATCCAACAAGTTTTGACACAATCACTTCCAAGGTGACCGCTAGGTAAGAACCCGACTTTGCATATATTCAAATTGTGAAATGGAAACTCGACAGGGAAACAACTTCCCTCATGAGTAGAGCAGGAGGTAATAATTCTACATTGGAAGAACCCATAATCGACTATCTCTTTTGTTTACCTTTAAAAACCCTCCAAGATTCTATCACAGGACGTGGGTGGTAACAAACAAAAACTGCCATAAATTTATCAACATCAAGCAACAATAACAATCATTCATCCACCCTGGGCGCAACCATAATCAAATAACTTCAACACAAAGGAGCATTGAATAAATTCCAACTTGCAATATTAAAAAACACGAGCCAATATCATTTGTATAGACAAAGCATACATCCACCCACTGTATCTTCTAGAAAGAAAACACCCTGTATGCGAATTCTAAGAGCCAACACAAATATCTTATCTAGAGCTAAGTTACAACGATGAATGGAAGGGCGAGAGTCACCATACCTATTTGGAAAGCACCGAAAAAAACCAAAGACCACCACTATTCTCCAATGATTGAGCGAAACGAAGGCAAACTAACCAGAGCAACCAAAATGTGCGACAAAGTGAGGGTGGTGAGCTCGAGGTGGGGTAAGAACGATGTGAAGTAAATGCACGTTGCTTCTCCACCCACTAATTAATTTCCATCAACCATAGTGTTACACATCAAAATTACTCAACTGGATAAGTGTCGCATATTCCTCTCAATTGTCGTAAGTGTTGCATCTTCCTTACAACTTTCGCAAGTGTCGCAAGTTGTTCACAAGTGTCGAAGACATCATTCGAGCATGATGCCATAATGACGACACTAAGGAGGCACTTAAAACATCTCATGTACTTGGTTTGGAGAAGGAGAACTGGTTAACTGGAGTCAAGGGACTCTTGACACCTGAAAAGAGCTCTAAAACAATGGTTTTGAGGGTGAGCGCTCCCTTATATCAGCCTTAGGAGCGTTGGCGCCCCCCTATAAGGCTTCAGGGAGTGTTATAACACTCCCCTACCCTTTTGTAGGAGCGCTACACACTTTTGGAGCGTTGGCGCTTCCCTTAAGCTTCTCAGGGAGCGCTACAACGCTCTGATACCCCTTTTGCAGGAGCGCTGCCTAATCTGAGGTAGTAGTTGGCCCGTTGAGGAGAATAAGGGGAGGATATTTCAAGATTAGAAGGCAGTTGCATTCAAATTCTTGGTTTCATCAGGAGATCCTTGATCTAAGGAAGAGGTTCCCCAACTTGTTCTAAAGATAACTCAAGAGGTTAAGCTCTTCTTAACCTATATAAGCAAGCTCTATGATGGTGGAAGAAGGAGGAAGAATTATTGCATGAAACCTATGATCTCATAGGAAACACATAGTCATCCAAAGGAGAGTGATCAATGAAGCTGCTGTCATCCAGGTTGTGGATCTTTCGAGCAAGGGTTAGACGAAGAGGACCCGACGAAGCTGTCGCATTCGCATCTACGATTGTAAGTACTGTTGTCATTATTCTCATCAATATGACACACTTGGCCTGTTTCTTTCTAGTTTGTGTATAATGTTACATGAACTTATTGTTGATAGATAGATCTATTTTCAAGCTAACATCAATAGAGTAGGAAGTGGTCGTATCTTGTTTGTCTATAGGACTCAGCGAGGAGCAAAAGATCAGAGCGCAACTCAGAGCATGCAGGGACAAACGTCGATAAAGAGGTACTTCTGTTCTCATTCCTTCTCATGTGTTAGTTTAGATAGATTTGAAAGGAAGTCAGTGTCCACGTTAGGCATTTTCTGTCTAGGGTTAGGGTCAAGCTCTTAGAGGCGATCTACCTATCCGCAGGGAGATTTTCCTACAATAGAAACTGGCGACTCCACTGGGGAGATAGCCTCAAATCGAAATTTCTTGTTTTGATTTTCTCCTAATTGACCTTGTTCTACCCCTTGATTGTTTCAGACCTAGTTCACTCCTCTTTTTATTGGTTTCATGAGCTGATTGGCTCCTTACCCCATCATACTCAGCATAGTTTTCGAGTTTGAATTGTAATTTTTGGATTTTTTTTGACATTTTTGGGAGCTTTTGAACTGGGCACCCCTGTCCTTGTGTTAACAGAGCGCCAACACTCCCCCATAGCCTTACACAGAGCACTATAACGCTCCTTGCCTTTGGCAACAAAGCGCCAACCCTCTTTTGGCCAAAAAACCTTCCAGAATTGCCATTTTCAGGATTTTTCTCTATGCCTCCCTTGCTGGGTTACCTAGTGAGTCAATCCTTCTTCTTTCCAGCTTGGATATCTGTCTTTTGCTTGAAGAAAAAAATCTTACTATTTGGATTTTGTAACCTTCTTCACTATTGTTGCTGAGTTTTTCTGTTATTTGGAATTTGAAACCCATGCACTGTCTTTCTCTCCTCATTAACTGAACGAAAAACTTTGGTGAAGGTCATCAAAGGCCTACAGATCCTTTCATTTTGATTTTAGTTAAAGATCATTGTCCTTCGACTTTTTCTTTTGGGTGTGAAGTTTGATTTCTCTTTGATTGCTTCCTTTCTTTTGCTTTTTCGTTTTGATTATGACAAGAGGGTGTATTATTTATATGATTCTTGCTTGTATTGGTCCGATTTTCGTTCATCCAAGAAGATAATTAGCAAGATGAGCCTTGCTTTGAATTGATCATTATTCATATGCAAATGATAAAAGAATCCTCATGATTGATTGTGCATGTTAGAAGGCATCTAAAAAGTTTTAGCATCACATCAGAATTTGATTGAGAAATTGTTTGAGGACATTCCTTATTCGTGCTTGTTAGTGAAAAGAACTCTCTCTCTCCCTTAGATAGATGTTCATCGAAAAGAAATGAATGCTTATCATATCTGATGCATTTTTGGGACTGAGTCATAATTCCATTTGTTTCACTTCCATGCACCCCTTTTGAGTAAAGAACACCTTTAAAATGAATGCTAATTAAAAGTTATCTAGAACCTTTTCTTTTCTAGGATCCTCCACCAATAGTAGAATAGGCTTAGTGCTTTGGATTAGGCTGTGAGCATAACTCTCCAAAGTTTTCAAAACAAACAGTAGCATCCTGAGTTAGGGAGAGTCAAATCCAATCATCGTATAAGTCTGCCTAGGATCCCCCTCTCACATAGGGGTTACGCACGAGGTCGCATTTGGGTGAGCTACAGGGACTAACCCTCCATGGTTTAACTAATTGTGGTGGTCAGATTGTATTATGGGGGTCACTTCAAGGTAAATCCACAATTTCTGCGTGGAAGCCTTTTAGTTGATTTCAGGCTCGATACCCTGCCTGTACGTTCTGGTCGGACTGTCGACTGTTCCCTCCCAGGGGCTAACTGCGAATTGGTAACCTTAGTGACCATAATCTTTAGGGTCTTACACGAGGTGACGATGATGGGAAGTCTCACTGTACCTGGAGCAGACATTGGTCAAACTCACTCAGGCTCCTTGGAGGGTAAATCCACAATTACTGCATGGAAGCTTGCACCAAGGCGTAAGTCCGTTAAGCAGGTCGCCATTGTAACTGTTCCACCCTATCCCCACCCCTTATGGACTTGATCACGTGACGTTGGATTTCATCACCAAATAGTACGGTCATCAAAATAAGGTCCTATTTGCTTGGTTGTGATTCTTAGATTTTCATTAGCGTATGCTATTTCTTTTCGGTAGTTGGCCATAGATCTTTTTCACCGACTCTTTTTCACCAACATCAACCCTCCACGCCATTCACGGAGGCTACAGGGACTGCCTCCAGAAAATATGGAAGGAAACACCCCTTTCCCCCTCATTCTACAGAGGAATCTCCTCAACAGAGTGAGGTTCAAAATACTACAACTTCCCAGGAAGAAGTTCCCACTCCTTTGGAGAATTTTTGAATTGTTTCAGAGTCTCTGGAAGCTTACCGTATTCCGGAGGGATATGAACGACGTATCCTACATCTGAATTCCACTGGTGAATTTTTCGTCGTCAATCCTTCTGACATTCCGACTAGGTCTCATCAAAACCCTTTAGCCGATGACCCTTTTTGGACTGCAGACATTGTTCAGAGTCCACCACGACTGGTGCGAGATCTTTATGGAACTGGAGAAGGTGTCGACGTACCTTTCTCCTACATCGTACCCCTAAATAATTTTACCGGTACCACCACTTTTACAGCCACACTGCCTGTTGGTACGAACATACCGTCCGTTGGCCCAAGGTCTACTATTTCCCTCTAGACAGCTCATTCTACGATGGCCCCTCACATTCCGACTATTCCCATCGGTAATGTGGTAGTCAATCAAGCTGTGATTGACACACCTATAACACAAAGACCTACACTCCCTTTTGGATTCAGGGCATTGAATGCTTCCACTGCTACCACTGCTACCACTGCCCGAACTACTACCACCCAAGTTATACCGGGAAGTTCCATACCTATCCAACAACCCGGAGGGACCGGTCTTGGTGGTCCTAATCTGCTCGGCGGCACTGGTCAGTCTTCTACTTCTGGCTTTAAAATTCCGAGAACTCTACCTCAAGCAGGGGGGCATCCTCCCATCGGAGGACAAATTCCATTCGGGGGGCACCCTCATGCTGGGGGGCAACCTCAATCCGGAGTCTACCATCAACCGCACGGACAAAATGTGTCTGCCGCACCCAATCCGTGGAACGTCCTTTTTCAAGGAAACCCACAGTCCTCGGTAGGAAAAAATACTCAGACTCCGCAACAACCCCCTTATGGACAAATGCCAAACCCAACCTATAACCCGAAAAACCCATCTAGTTATCCTCCGCTCACACATGCTTCTCAAAATACCTCAAATCCTGTGTACTCTGGTCAAAACCAACCTCACATGAGAGGGCCCACTAGTTATAATTATCCACATAACCCAGTAATGGGCCCCACTAGTGTCCCTCTACCACACCAACATTACCTACAGATTAACTGACAACTCCCTTTTCTGGCTACCATGGATCTACCAGATTTGTCTCGGTTAACGAATGATCCTATTTATCATTCTCCGGTTTGGCCAGCTATTCCAGCTAAACTTCCTTCTGACATCCCAAAATTCGATGGAAAGTCTGGAGAAGACCCAAACAACCACGTGATGACGTTCCATTTGTGGTGTTCATCCAACTCCCTCATGGACGATTCTATCCATTTGCGTCTTTTCCAACGAACACTTACGGGTTCCGCAGCGAAATGGTATATTGAATTACCACGCGCATCTTTTCACGATTTCAACTCCCTCGCCATGTCCTTCCTCACGCACTTCCAACTGCCCATTCGATACAAGACAGGTACTGAACTATTAACCTCCCTTCGCCAGACAACTTCCATACATATCTCCGATCATATCCATGAATGGAGAGGACGACGAAGGCTAATCAAAGCGGTCATTCTTGACCAATTGTTAGCAGAATGGTTCACGAAATCATTGTTACCCCAGATCCCTCGTGATGTTGCCATGGGCAACGTAGTCACTGAGGAAGAAGCCATTGTCCGAGCTCAGTACTTAGACTTAGTCTATTCACAATCCGATACTTTGTATGAGTTGATACCGAATGCTACCCGTGCCACTAACGATCCATCCAAACCATCGTCTGCTTCCCACGCGGATGGAGTTATTGGCTCTGTCAAAACCCAATCTACGACCCAGTCGATTGGAACAATTCAGCGACCCGCTTTGGCGGCTGCTCCCAGTCCGACTACACCCTCTTCTACCCCCCCTCAAACTCAGGTCTCTGATGTGAATGCGGTCCAATCAACACCTTCACAACAACTTGGGGGCAAGAAGAAAGCGAAAAATAAACCAAAGAAAAACAATAACAACGAACAACCCAAAACCCAACCACAAACCCCTGCTGCCGGAAAACAACCACAGTGAAAACCGAAATTCCCATGTCTCATTTGTGGAGACGATCACTACACTCGAGACTACCCACATCACGATGAAGTGGCCAAACTTTTCAAGGGAAATTCACAACCTGCAGTGCTTACTCAGCCTTTTCCACAGCAGCAATCTTTGGTTGCACAGACCCCCACGCCGGGGGGCAGTTCCAACCAACCCCATGATGAGGCCTCGACAAGTGCCCACATTTACATGTTTAACGGGGTTAATTTAACCACTCACTCTGCGACATATGACACGCCAGTTAAACCTGATAAGCCGAAGATCGCTAATGGTTCTTCGACGGATCCATTGCCATCCTCCGCTAATCCTCCGTCTGTTAGCCCTCCATCTGGGCCTCTCTAGATTGAGAAACCGTCTTTTGACTCTATCTTACACCCTCCTAAGAGCACCATCTGGAAATCTACTTTCAATCCTAACTCACGGGCTGCCCAAAATTACAATATTGTAGAAGATTTGGCCGAAGCACCGTGTGCTATGTCCACCTTGGAAGTTCTACAACACTGTCCCAACCAACGTAGAACGCTCTTAGCCACTATCGATGCTTTTGATCCCGAGTCATCAAACAATCTCATGTTTAATCTAGATGACCATCAACCACGACTCTCCCACCAACTAGCTTTCCAAATCGATGTTGTTGTTCACAATCAACAAATACACCGAACTATCCTGGATGAGGGAGCCTCTACCTGTGTCATGTCTCTAGCCTGTTGGAAAGGCTTGAAATCACCCACCCTTAACAAATCCCCTACGATGTTACACGCTTTCGATGGACGAGGTTTTCATCCTCATGGATTATTGCAATCCTTAGTCGTTCAGTTGGGTGGCAAAACTGTTACCGTTGACGTTGAGGTGGTCGATGCTCCCCTCAACTACAACCTATTACTTAGAAGAAGTTGGTTCTACGCTATGATTTCCGTCGCCTCGTCGGTGTTCCGATGTGTACAATTCCCCCATCAAGGCAAAATTGTCACCGTCGATCAGCTTGATTTCTGTACACCCGACGCTCGCATCCCTGCCACCAACAACATTCCTTTTTTGGGAGACCACGCAGTTACATATGAAAGCGTTGGTGTTGGCTTTTTGAAAGATTCTAGCCTTATGGGTACTTTCCCTACACCACTTCCACCTACTGCACATCATATTGCCGTTGTCAATATGGTCTCGACTATGCCTTATCAATCCTTGGAATCATCTGATCCTTGGATTGTACCTAGTCCTTTGGAATTCGATGCGCTCAGTGACACTATGCCACTCAGCCCAGCCGAAGCCGCATATGTAGCTATCCAATCTATCTCTCCCTCTTCCAACAATTCACATTCATTGGAATCCGATTCCTTTTCGATGCCCTCATGGTCGGATTCCCTATCATCTTCCATCGATTACATTTCCCACATTTTCCCTTCAGATGAATCGATTATGGAAATGCTCAGCATCGACGACTTACCTTGGGATGATAACCATCATCGATCCTCTTTTCTTCCCCCGTTAGAAGAAATTCATGGAGACACACACTCTGTCTTCCCGTTCGATGTTACCCATCCTCCGCAATCTCCTATCCTCACACAAGATACTCTCTCTGAGGGGAACATGAGCAACATCTCTACTACGATCATGATCGACATTTGGATCAAAGAAGGTGTCGTGGAAAACATTAATCTAGGTGCTAATTGCACACCCAACGAAGTGGTCTCCTACACCGCTTTTCTTAAAGAATTCTGCAATGTCTTTGCATGGAGCTACGAGGAAATGCCAGGGATCGACCCTTCAATCGTCGTACACAAAATCAAAACTTACCCTGACGCAAAACCGGTTCGACAGAAGCTTCGCCCAGTTCATCCCAAGAAAATCGCAGCTATAAAGGCAGAAGTTGAAAAACTTCTAAAATCTGGCTTCATCTATCCCGTCCCTTTAACCGAATGGGTTTCCAACCTTGTTCCGGTTGCCATGAAACAAGGGACCATCCGTGTTTGCGTAGATTATCAAGATCTCAACAAATCTTGTCCCAAGGACAACTACCCTACGCCCTTCATCGATCAAATCATTGATAATTGCGCAGGGAGCGTAATCTTCTCTTTCATGGATGGCTTTTCTGGATATAACCAGATTGAAATCTTGCCTGCGGATCAACACAAGACAACCTTCATCTTCCCTTGGGGTACTTTCACTTACCGGAAGCTACCTTTTGGCCTTAAAAATGCTGGGGCTACGTTCCAGTGAGCCATGTCGTACGCTTTTCATGACATCAAACATATAGCAGAATCGTATCTCGACGATTTACCCGCCCATTCGCTAAATCGATCCGATCACATTGATCATTTACGAGCGATTTTTCTTTGATGTAGGTTCTACTGTATTCGTCTGAACCCACATAAATGCATTTTCACTGTCGAATCCGGTCGACTCGTCGGTTTCATTGTCTCCAAAGACGGGATCAGGGTGGATCCCTTAAAGATCAAAGCCATCTTAGCCTTACCTCCACCTACCAATTTAACCCAACTCCAAAGTTTGCAAGGCAAAGCAAACTTTCTTCGCCGTTTCATCTGCAACTATGCTGAGATCACTAAGGGATTTATGCGGTTACTACAAAAGAACATCCCTTTCATCTAGGATGCAACCACCCAACGGTCTTTCAATGCTCTCAAGCACGCTTTGACCCACACACCTTTGTTACATCCCCCTGAATATACAAAGGATTATATCCTTTACTTGGCCACTTCTACTTCCACCATTGTGATGGTGGTAGTCCAAGAAGACCCCAACGACGAAGAACATGTGATTTATTATCTGAGCAAGAGTTTATCTGGACCCAAACTTAGATATTCGTATGTTGAGAAACTAGCTCTGGCAGCCGTCATCATTGTCCAAAGGTTCCACCACTACATCTTATTACGCACCACCATGGTAATCGCAGACTCCAACCCTATGTACCATGTCTTGACACGTCAAGTACTTGGGGGCAAATATTCAAAATGGATCGTTATTCTTCAAGAATTTGATCTGGAGTTTACAAAGGCCAAAGCCAAGAAATACCTAGTGTTTGCCGAGCTCATTTGTGCTCTCCCTCATGCCGATGAAAACATTGAACCTAGAGATTCTCTCCCCGATGAATCTCTCTTCTTCATCAACACCTCTGATCCTTGGTATGGAGACATTCTCCTCTACCTTCAAACCCAACATCTCTCGCGAAGAGCGTCAATGCATCCATCACCACGCCCACCTTTATATCATCATCTGAAACACCTTATATCGTTGAGGTATTGACAACATCCTCCGGCTATGTCTGATTCACAAGGAGGCTGAACATGTTTTGAACGATTGTCACCTTGGTGCCTTTGGCGGTCACCTTTCTGGGATGGCCACAGCCCAAAAAATCCTACATGCCGGCTACTTTTGACCCTCAATTTTTAAAGATTGCATCGAGGCTGTCAAAAAATGCCCACCCTACCAAATATTTAACAAGAAGGCATGCACCCACCCCACTGCGCTGCACCCTATTATCGCCATCGGCCCCTTTGCCAAATGGGGCATTGATTTCATGCAGTGTAAGCCTACCTCAGCCGGGGGGCACAGTTACATCATCGTCGCCATCGATTACTTCACTAAATGGGCTGAGGCTATGCCTACCTTCCTGAATGATGGTCGTACTGCAGCTCTATTCCTCTTCAACCACATCATAACTCGTTTTGGTGTACCATGTGCCATTGTCACTGACCATGGTGCACACTTCAAAAACCAGATGATGAGCGAGTTACATGTCAAATTGGGTTTTCTCCATGAAAACTCATCCCCTTAC
>ML788713.1:588646-611032 GCA_009831015.1 Picea engelmannii
CATGTCAAATTGGGTTTTCTCCATGAAAACTCATCCCCTTACTACCCTCAAGCGAATGGACAAGTTGAGGCTATCAACAAAGTCCTAAAAAACATGATCCAATGCATGGTAGGGGAAAACAAGACATCATGGCATTTACAACTGTTCTCCACTCTCTGGGCCTATCGCACTTCTGCGAAAACTTCAACTGGATTCACTCCTTTCTAGTTGGTCTATGGCATTGAAGCCATCCTACCAATCGAGTGTGAGATTCCATCACTCAAACTCAAAATCGAACTCCTGCCCCATACTTCTGCTGAAGAAGAACGATTCTTGTATCTATCCAAATTGGACGAAACATGTCGCGATGCTACTCTCGCCAATGAGGCATATCAGAAATGAATTAAGAGTCAATATGACAAATCCGTCCACCCTCAGACTTTTGTAGAAGGAGACTTAGTCCTCGTTTACGACCAAGCTCATGACAAATTGGGGACAGGAAAGTTAGAACCTATGTGGCATGGTCCTTACATCGTGAAATGTGTCCTACATAAATGTGCCTACGAATTAGTTGATCATGATGGAATTTCCCTGGGAGAGCCCCGAAACGGGCTTTACCTTAAAAAGTACTATGCCTAGATCACCTAGCATCTGTACTTTGTACATTATTGTATTTTAGTTTGGCGTGTCTATTTCTTTCGCGTGCTCGAGTCTTTATCGTTGCCACTCATGACTGTGCCTGTGTTTTCATGCGCAGATGACGTCTTCCTTTCCTATATTTTTTGGGTTCGCAGATGGCGCTAGCCGACATACCCGGAACATTGCTTCGACAGCATGGGTTATTTACCAGTTTGACGAGGTGGTGAGTTCAGGAGGCATCTGCTTAGGACGAGCAACCAACAATATGGCAGAATATCACGCTGTCATCGGACTGTTGACCCAAGCATCCTCCCTAGGTATCTCTCACATCATTGTATACTTAGACTCCCAACTCATGGTTTATCAACTCAACCATATCTACGCTATCCGTAGTCCTATCCTGCTACGTCTACACTTACAAGTTCGCCGTCTAGAACGAATGTTCGATTACATTGAATATAGACACATTCCAAGAGAACTTAATAGTGTTTCAGATTCATTAGCTAATTATATCATGGATTGGTATCTTGCCGACATATAAGATTTAAGGAAAGAAAAACTGTACATTACATGTAAATTAAAACACGTCACAGACATCATCATGTACAAATCATTGGCATCATAAAAACTCAAAACTATATATATATATATATATATATATATATATATATGGCGTGACTGAAATGTTTGTATTACATCAAAAAGTATGTAGAAGAGAAAAATACTAGGTCTTTCCACCCATACAACGTCGCCTGACAAGGCATACAAAAATATGATCACCGGAGAGACTCTAATCTCCCCGCACTACATTGTGTTGCGAGTAACACACTACTACGTGCACTATGCACCTCAACAGAGAATTGATATTCTCTAGTACTCCCACAATGTGTCGCTACAGATGCAAAGGCACTTCTCCCTTCCGCAAAGGAGGAATGCCCATTGTAAGGCCTTGGAGGTTTCTCTCAACCTCCCGAAGACCCATCACTGGTACTACCGGATCTGCTGCAACCGAGACACCCCCACAACGTCCTGGTATCGGTACATCAGCTGGATGCACTGCTCCCTTGTCTGCATGTTGGAAATAATAACATCTATTAGAACTCTTCTACATACCCAAAAAAAATATATACATCAAAAACTTTAAAAAAAAAAACTAGACAAGGTATGGCTCAGTCTCTTACCTGACTCATCCCAGTCTTCCCCCACGGGAAAAATCAAATCCATGCTCCCGTGGAAGTCTACCTCGGCATAAGGGAAGTCCTCTATCTAGAGATACTGTCGTCTCAGCCAGGCAAAGAAATTGCTAGTGAAATGGAACTCTGACTCCGACACTAGCCTTGGAGACAGACTAGTCCACCTCTCCATCCTTGGTTCATCCATTGGTCGCACCGCCAGTGCTATCTGAGGCTGCATCTGGGGGATGCGCTCTAGAAAAAATGAGACCAAGAATGAGCCATAACCAAACTGCTTCTGACCAGTCCTGCACCGTGAAATCCGTTCCTTCACATTTCGAAGGAACCCTGCGCTCCAGTTGAATAGTGTTGGTTCCAAACAATGAACACCGTAATCCACCTGCAATCTTGATGCCAGATGAGCGCTAGTGTTTCCTGTCACACTCATGATAGCAAACGGTATAGACCGGAGGGGCAAATCTCGAATATCCTTGATAGGGATTCTACCCCCTACCAGCCTTGCTCCTAGGATGCAGTGGCGTGCTAGATACATGTCCACTTGTTCAGGTAGCACCCTCTTCCCGGAGAACAATATGGGGACCCCTCTTTTCGAGAGGCCGGTCAAAAATTACATGTCTTCTAACTCAATGGTTAAAAGCTGTGTGCCAATTCAGAATCCTTGTTCTGCAACATACCAGAGGCCAATCATATGCTCGAGCAATAAAATCTCTCTCTTCATTTTTTGCAACTTGAAGAATTTGAGCAAACCACAAGCTCGCAAAGCGGCCCGTGTACAGACTCCGTAAGGCGGCTAAGTCATCCATCTCATGTTCCCTCTCTTTCCACTTGATCATGGTCGCCGAAGTTATCTACAAAACAAAAAATCAAGAAATCCATTATTCCCACGTTTTGGCAATTTCAACAATTTTCAAAAGCAATTTAAAACATGAAATAAGATGCCCACATCATTTAAAAATAACCACACTCTTTATAACCACCACACCCTCTCTTAAGCATTTAACATTCGTCAAACAATGATAAAAACATTTAGAAAGATCAAAACGATTTTATGGCCGTGTGGGCATGCGTGGGGGTTTTCTCATGGATTCCTTGCTAAAAAATGACCTATCTAATTGACTTCTAGGGTGTTGGCATCTTAACCATCCTTTCCTAGAACGTTTTTTCAAAATGAATCCCATTTTTCCATTGATTTTCAAAGAGGCCGATTTGGTTCTAATTGGGGCAACTTAGGGCTTCATATTTTAAAATAAATGATGCTATGAAAATGAATACTAAGCCATGCAATTGAAAGAGCAAGAGATGGACACCTAATTGGTCCGAACGACAAGCAAAATGGTGAAATGTAGCTCCAGCAGCGAGCAAAACAAGATCCACTTCAAAATGAGATTCTCCACTACTCCAAAATCCTTGTGCAAAATGAAATGGTAAATGAAATTTCAATCAATTCTTATTTATAAATTTTCATTTTTCATAAGGTATAGTCATTTTTGGGTTTCTCTAATGACATAATGGCTTTACTAAACCCTGGTTTGTAGTTTTTGGCATCACAGGTTTCCCGACAGTTCTGATGGATTATCTACCTTGTCACATTTATGAGCATAGTCTTAGTTCGTTCTCGAGCTCGATAATATGATAACGTAACCAGGTAAACTTTTATCTCTTTTTTGGACCCGTACGGATAACGAACACACGAAAAAGGAACCCCCCTGGAGTCTACTTTAAACCCTTTTCAGACTCTCTAAATATGAAAAGATTGTCGAGTGACCTTGCTTCCTTTCACACTTGTTAAAAGGTCAGAAAGGGCGTCTTTCGAGCGATAGTTTACCCCTTTTTCGGTCTCATTAGACTACTGTACGAAAAAGGAATTGAGAGAGTTCTCTTTTAAGTGTTTTTCCAAAATCTATAATCCCGAAAAACCTTCGAGTTTTCTGTCTTTGGACTCGTTAAAGCACACATCGACAGACCCATATGGGACCAAACCCTTACTTCTTCTGGTTCGTTAAACAAAGGAAGAGGAACTTACTGAAGGTGAGTTATATCGAGCATGTGTTATCCTCCTCGAGCTCATTAAATAAAAAAGAGGTACTCATCTATCTGGATGGGGGAAAAAATTGAAAGGAGCAAGCCAAGCAGTCTCTTGAGAACATCATCCAGCACTTCTTAGAGTCTCCCTTGAACATGACACTTTGTCATTTACACATATAATAATCTACTAAACCTCTGCACTGAGCCAATCCTTCGAGTTCCTTTCTCTCCTTTGGGTCACCCAATGTAAGTCACAGTACCCACTGCATAGTTTTGGTCCATGTCATGTTTTGCTGTTGTGCCTCAGTGTTCAAGGGACGTATCCGCCTCGAGAGTCAGCCATCCCAAATATCTTGCCTCAAAACTTGTGTCAGTCCCTGTCCATTTGATCTGCCAATTACATCTCCATGTCCGTTTCATGTCGTTTATGGCGGATACATCAAGGCCCTCCCTCGATGAGTCTATTCCTGTCGACTCCAACACATTATCTAGGAATTAGGCTTAGAAACTAGTTAGTACTTTGGGACCTGCATGCCTCAATGGCATGCCTCCTCACATCCGACAGTGAGTTTACATCATTGAACCCTAATTGAATGATTCCACGGATGTTCAACCTCAGATCATCTATTCACATTCACTGGAATTTACTAGGGTACCTTAGGAATCATTGACATTAATGGTGATCTCTCTCGCACTTGTTAACGATTCACACCATTGACCGATAATCAAGTGGTTTCTGCCATGTTCGACATCAAGACATCTATTCACATGGTCAGATTCGTACCATATTGGGATTGGTAAGAAGACCCTAGGTTGAGTGATCACTTTGATATATGCTTTTCCTAGGCTGCGAAGGAATTTCTATTGGACAAAGAACACATACACTATCACATAGATCCACTTTGTATTGGTCGTGGCTATGTTTCATCATTTCGTAGATCCACTGTGTATTCTTTGTGGCTACGATCAGTCCGAGTCATCAGAGTATAGATCCACATTGTATCTTCAATGGCTATACCTTCTTGTCAATACAATTATGGATCTGCAGTGTATTTTATGGTGGCCATATCTCACAAGTATTGATCACCCAAGCATAGGTATGCCTGCCTTGGGTTTTGAAATATGTCATGATATTTGTTGGATGTTTGTGTGCAACTTCCATCAGGTTCTCCGAGTCTATACCCTTGCTTGAACATCTACAAAGTATTTCAGTCATCAGTTCGGATCTTCTAACTTCATACTTTGGGGGGCATTCTGTTACACGTCAAAATTACTCAACTGGATAAGTGTCACATATTCCTTTCAATTGTCGTAAGTGTCGCATCTTCCTTACAACTTTCGCAAGTGTTGCAAGTTGTTCACAAGTGTTGAAGACATCATTCGAGCATGCTGCCATAATGACGACACTAAGGAGGCACTTAAAACATCTCATGTTCTTGGTTTGGAGAAGGAGAACTGGTTAACTGGAGTCAAGGGACTCTTGACACTTGAAAAGAGATCTAAAACAATGGTTTTGAGGGTGAGCGCTCCCTTATATCAGCCTTAGGAGCACTGGTGCCCCCCTACAAGGCTTCAGGGAGTGCTATAACGCTCCCCTGCCCTTTTGTAGGAGCGCTACTCACTTTTGGAGCATTGGCGCTTCCCTTAAGCTTCTCAGGGAGCGCTACAACGCTCTGATACCCCTTTTGTAGGAGCACTGCCTAATCTGAGGCAGTAGTTGGCCCATTGAGGAGAATAAGGGGAGGATCTTTCAAGATTAGAAGGCATTTGCATTCGAATTCTTGGTTTCATCAGGAGATCCCTGATCTAAGAAAGAGGTTCCCCAACTTGTTCTAAAGATAACTCAAGAGATTAAGCTCCTCTTAACCTATATAAGCAAGCTCTATGATGGTGGAAGGAGGAGGAAGAATTATTGCATGAAACCTATGATCTCATAGGAAGCACACAGTCAGCCAAAGGAGAGTGATCAGTGAAGCTGCTGTCATCCAGGTTGTGGATCTTTCGAGCAAGGGTTAGACGAAGAGGACCCGATGAAGCTGTCGCATTCGCATCTACGATTGTCAGTACTGCTGTCGTTATTCTCATCAATATGACACGCTTGGCCTATTTCTTTCTAGTTTGTGTCTAATGTTACATGAACTTATCGTTGATAGATAGATCTGTTTTCAAGCTAACATCAATAGAGTAGGAAGTGGTCATATCTTGTTTGTCTACAGGACTCAGCGAGGAGCAAAAGATCGGAGCGCAACTTGGAGCGTGCAGGGACAAACGTCGATAAAGAGGTACTTCTGTTCTCCTTCCTTCTCATGTGTTAGTTTAGATAGATTTGAAAGGAAGTCAGTGTCCACATTAAGCATTTTCTGTCTAGGGTTAGGGTCAAGCTCTTAGAGGCGATCTACCTATCCGCAGGGAGATTTTCCTACAACACATAGCTAGGGTGGAATTCATCCAAAACTCCATTAAACAAATTAATCAACCATATTCAAATCCAACATGTCACTTCCACTTTGCAAAATTGAAACGAAAATCCTCCTATACCATAGTTTTACACCAGCACCATGATATCATATGTCCCATATTTATTTGTAACAAGTTCCTATTTGTAAGGATTGAATTGATCTCGAACAATTGCATAAACCATAACTATTGTCCACATAACATAACCAATACCATGAATGCAATATGTTATAACCAACGTGAGTGTGAGTTGAAGTCCAAATTTTAACCATATGCCAAATTAGATGTATAATAGTTATAACCAAAGTGTTTTTCACTTTATTTTGACTTTTAAATTGCCATCCCATATCATCATTGATTGCATGTGAGAATTTGTTCGAATTCTTGTGTTTTCTCAAACTGTAATATGCTTCATAAAGTTGTCATGAGAGCGATTCAGAGAAGCGTTTCTTTTTCACTATGATTTAAATAATGGGGTCCCACCTATCTAGTATATTTTTAAGTATATGTATATAAATAATAAGGCATTTCAACCCATTTGTAGGCAGGGGTATTACCTTGTGCTTCTGGGCATCAACAAATATTATTCAGATGAAGGGAGAGAGAGTAATTAGAGGTTTAGAAACACAAAGAAAGATCAAAGGAATTTATATAGGGGGAGCAGCCCCAAAGGGAGATACCCTTTTCCATTGATGTCAAAGGGGGAGAGATAGAAACATTGATGAGGAGTAAGAACTTGAATAATTATCATGACTAAGTGTTGCCATCAATGTTGGTGTTGCCATCAATGCCAAAGGGGGAGATTGTCAGACAATTGGCTTAGGTTGATGGAAAATTGGTTTGGATTGTGGGTTTTCATTGATGTCAACCCTTGGGGAGTGATATTATAGATTTATTTCAACCTTTATATATTGATGTCAACCCTTGGAGAAGTTCGATAGAGAATTCCTGTAGTGCAAAGGTATAGGTAAGGGACTCGAGTTTATTTGAGGTATAAAGGCATGAAGATCAGTGAATATGTAGGTAAGATTATTCTATATGGACATTATACATCATTCCATTTCCATTGATATGTGGAACGCCATGTGGTTCCTCACGGTTAGTGAGATATGGCCTTGTGAAGTTGGAGGACCCCCAAGAGTATTCTGGAAGCCCCTAGAAGGTCAGCAATAAGTCAATTATTCTAGAAAGTTTTCAAGAAGATTCTTAGTGAATGTGGTTGCAAGGAGAAATTAATTAAATAATAAAGTTGACAAAGTGGTTAAGTGGGCAAAGTGGCTAAGTGGACAAAGTTGGTTAAGTGGACAAAGTGGCTAAGTGGACAAAGTGGTTAAGTGGGTACTTCTAGAGGAAGCTAGTTGGAGAGTATAAATAAGAGAGCAAGGGTCTCCCTTTAGCACCCATTTGAGCATATTGAATATCTACAAGTGACCGAGGTAACCAAAGGATATATAAGGTGAATTTAAGAGGGAAGGTGAAGTAAAGAAGGCCAAAATTCAAGGGAGGATAAAGTCTTTTGATGATACTTTCTAAGCTACGTTATTTACAGATCATCGCACCATTTTAGCAACAAAGTTTTTTCTAGAATGATTCAGATAGAGAAATCTGGATGCGATTGAGAAAACATATCCAAGTAACTGTGATAACAATTTCCACTTGTGGCTCGTTGTATTTTGGGAGTTACTCTCTATGGAAGATAAGGTTTTGGCTAGTCCTGAAACTAGTCTAAAACAAGTGTTTTGGGTAAAAACATCATAAATTATTCATAAAAGATCCCAATTCAGTGAGACCAAATGAATTGGTTAGAGTATAGTTTGTAGTATGTTTTGTACCATTTTCAAATCCATACAACATATATTCTGTGCGTGGCATTCTCTACAAGTTCGCTCTCTAGAATAAGCTAAAATTCAGCAAGGTCTACCATTTTTGCTATAACTCTTTTTCTAGGAGGTTCCAAGTAGTGAAACCTGGAGGATTTGCAGAGAAGACACTAGAGAATATTTTGTATAATTTTCAGACCTTTATGCATTACATGTACAAATTTATTCTTGTTGCGATTTAGGGTTGTTGACTAATCCAAAATTAGTCATGTGAGACTAAAGTAAAGTTTGACGAAAATGCTAGTCTCTTATTGTTGAAGTTAAGGAAGGTTTGTAGGTCAGTGATCACATACACTAGGTTTGTTATAGAGTTACATGTATGTTTATATTCATGTTTTTATGGTTACATTTGGTCATGACATGCTACATGCTTGAGGCTACATAACAATGAGGTTTGGCACATGGTTTTATGTAAGGGTTTATGGTATTTGGCTTATGGATTTGTGATGTATTTATAGAGGATTCTTGTTGGTTGTCTTGATGTATGTTTTGGTATATGGCCCCTGAGCTACTTTAATCCCCTCCTTGCTGGACCAGCCACATAACATCACTTAGGGCAGGTATATGTTGAGTTCATGGATGAGATAGTTAGTTGATGAGTTGGCATATACAAGAGGTGTATGGTATGATGATGTTGGTACATATTGACGAGGAATAACTTGGCTTGTTATTGATACATGATTTGTACATGCTTGGTGCATTGTTGGAGGCACTTGTTGGTAATCTTGTTGGACATATTTGTATTGATCTTGGCACATGGTTTATGGTTTATGTGGCATAGAGATCTTGGTATTGGTGATGGTTGTGAGGTGTTGTGATGTGCATGGTTGATGCACTTGTGATGGTACAGGTTGTACTATTTGTTGATGTACATGATTGGTTGATGAGATTATTGTGATGGGTTATTGGCATAGGTTGTTGGTTACAAATTGTTGGTACAGGTGTTGTAACATGTAGTTTGTACACGTTTCTTGGTACAGGTTGTTACAAGTTGTTGATACATGTTGCTTGGTACAATTTGTTGATTCAGTGACAATGGTGGAGTGACAATGACAGTGGTTGATTCAATGACAGTGACAAGTTGTCTACATTTGAAACTTATATTTTAGGGTGGTAGGATGGGGCAAGGATAGGTGGTTGGAGTCACCTTCTAGTTGCAGCCGGAGAACCAGGGAGTTAGAGCTTCCTTCAGGTTGGAGCCTGAGAATTAGGGGGTTGGAGCCCTAGAATTGGAAGTTGGTGCTTCCTTGAATGTAATTCTTAAAGGCATATAAGAAAATCATTTTGTGGTTTTCTCCCGCATTGAGTTTCCACGTAAAATACTAGTGTATTGTGCATTGTGTGGATGTGCCTATTATTATTTATTATGCACTGATAGATGTTAATGTTATATGATGCAAAAACATATTACTGATGAACATTGTTGAATAAGTTAAAGGAATATACATTGTGGTTAAAAGGATTAATAAGTGGTATAAATTGCTCATTACTGATTCACCCCCCCTCTCAGTAATCCAACAGAAAGTCTATTTTCTTTGGTTCTTCCTTCCTTGGTAGGACTTCCTGTTTGAAAACAAATTTAATTTCTCTAAATACCACATCTGAGCTATACACTACCTTCTTAGTTTCCGGGTTCCAAAGCCTATACGCTTTGACACCATCTTTATACCCAACAAAGATACACTTTTCAACCTTTTTATCTAGCTTACTCATGTTTTCCTTTGGAACATGACCATAATCCTCACAACCAAATACCTTGAGCTGTGTGCGAGAGGTTTTCTTACCAGCTCATATCTCGTGTGGAGTCTTGTCATCCAATGATGATGAGGGTGATCGATTGACCAGGTAACTTGTAATACCCACTACCTCTACCCATAATTCTTGTCCTAACTCAACACCACTAAGAATGCACCTTGCTTTTTCCATCAATGTCATGCTCATCCTTTCTGCAACTTGATTTTGATAAGGTGTATATGGAGTAGTCTTCTACCCTGCTATACCACACTTCTTACAAAAATATTTGAATTCATTTCCATAGAACTCTCCACCATTATCCGTCCTTAACTCCTTAATTATTTTCTCTGTTTGATATTCCACAAGAGCCTTAAAATATTTAAACCTGTCAAAGACTTCAGATTTCTTCCCAAGGAAATATAACCTTGTATTCCTCAGAAATTCATTTATAAATGATACATAGTACACAAGTTTTCCCATTGATGGAACTGACATTGGTTCAAACACATCACTATGCACTAATTTTAAAATTCCCTCTACCCTCGTTGCACCGGAAGGGAATCTTACCTGGTTTTGCTTCCCATTTATACAATGCTCATAGAAATCAAAACCCAAAGAGTAGTTAGACATAACTTTAACCATACCTTTACCATGTAGTAGTCGAAATCCCTTCTCTCTGATATGCCCCAGTGTTTGATGCCACAACAAAGCCTTTTCTCTAGAGACTGTAGGAGTTTTTTTTTCTTTGGCTCCAATCTGAAGAACAATGGAACTATTGCACCCATCATTTATAGTGCTTCCCTGCAACTTATAAAAAGTTCCAATCCGAATTCCCTTCAACAAATTCATTTCTCCTCGAACCATCTTGTAGGTTTCTTTCTCAAACACTGTTTTTACCCTTGCATCATCAATTTTTCTTACATAAATCAATTTTCTGGCCAAACCTGGGATGTGTAGAACACCAGGCAATGTTCTAATCCTTCCAACCACAAGCTTCTACTTGAATTTTCATTTTCCTATAATTTTGGTTGTTGAGTCATCACCTAGGAAAACATCACGTCTATCATACCTTTCATATTCATAGAACCACTCCATGTGGGGAGTCATACGAAAGGATGCACCTGATTCAACCATCCATGCCTCATGATCTGCATGTGTGCTTGAAGAATCCTAATACACATCCCCTCCTTCTTTTGAGGAGGTTTTTTCTTCTGTAGAAGGAACATCTTCTGATCCCATCCCTCTCTCTACACTTTTGGATCTACATTGCTTCTTGTAGTGACCTTCTTTTCCACATCTCCAACATACCTTCACAAAGGAGATTTAGATATACCATTAGATTTAGATGTCCCACTTGAGGACTTAGATCTATTTATTTCCTAGGAGCGTCCACTTACAAATAATGCATATGTGCTCTATCTTTACATGTTCTTCCGCTTCATCTCCTCTGACAACAAGGATGAAACCACATCATCAAAACTTAAATTAGTTGTATTACTACATATGGCCACAACTAGACTATCCCACGAGTCTGGTAAAGAGCACAATAAACTGATACACTTATCTTCATTTGAAATTTTAATATCAACAGATAATAATCGAATTACCACAATATTGAAGGCATTCAAATTCTATATGATCTAGGTGGATATTAGTGGCCACTCACCTTTTCCAACTGGCTCAAAACAGTTTTTTGGCAATTTTGGCAATTTACTATTTTTAGCAGTTTTAACTTCCGGGGCTATTTTGAGGGCCTGAATGAAGGTTTTTCGAGATCAAGATTCTCAATGATAGCTAAAACATATGATTGCGACCCAACATTAATTTCCTCGATGATACCTTTCCAACGGGCTATCATACGCCTAAAACAAAGATCGTATGCAAAAGTTACGACCTCGGGAAGTTGATGTACTAACTTACCCAAACGGGGCCCACATGACTTTTGGTGCTTCATCTCCCAGGGTTAGGTTTTTGGATGTCTAGGGTTTTTGGCATTCTGGTTTATTATAAAAAGGCCTTCAGAGCCTCATTGTAATGATCTTCTTGCGAATGCAAGTAGCCATCACATCTCTTCTCAGAGATAAGCTGCCACCATTTTAGCGAGTCTTTCACTCTATATTTTTATAGTCTCTATACATTTATTTCATTAATAGAAATCATGTATTACTGTATCTCTGTGTTTATGGTTGCATATCTGATACATTTATGTTATATTATTGGATATCTGCAATATCCCTGTACATTTATTTATTATATCTTCGCTCTCATTTTGTGTCGAAAAGAATATTGATTAGAGGTATCAAAGCAGGCTGCTCTTGATCGTTTTTTAGTGCATGTCCCCGACGAGGTCAGAGTATAGCAAGTTGGGTCTCGAGCTTGTATCTATTGAGGAAAATTTCTCTCGCACACCCAAGAAACCCTCAATGGCGGAAGAAAATAAAAACGATGGAGCAGATGATCCTATCAGTATGTTGCTTGAGCAAGCTCTCACGCGACAGAGGGATGAAATGATGGAGAATTTTTCCCACATCCTTCAATGCCTGCCAATAGCAATAGGTGCATCTTCATCAAGCAACCACTTTGGAAGCACCTCACCTTTCAAGGTACAAGTTAATTTTGATATTCCTATATTTGAAGGACAGATAGATGCAGAAGCCCTAGACAAATGGTTAAATCTGCTAGAAGGTTATTACTCTATTCACAAATTTTCCGACAGAGAAAAGATCACCTTCGCACTCCTTAAATATCTCCCTCATGTCAAACATTGGTGGGAAAATTATTGGGAGAAAAGTTCCACAGAGGAATCTGGAATATATGGGGCCGAGCCCACTTGGGTTTTTTTGTGTGGATGCAGTAAAGGAATAATATTACCCTGTTGGCAACTATGAGGACAAATACATGAGATGGACCACACTGCAGCAAGAGAGGGGCCAAGAAGTTCAGGAGTTCACCAATACCTTCCATACCTTGCGCACCAAGCTGGGTATCAAATACTTCGAACAACATTTGGTTCTGAAATACCATGGGGCTCTACATAGATACATCCAAACTGAAATGGATTTTTTGGATATCTCATCACTCGGTGCTTCTTATCGATATGCTGTTAAAATTGAGAAGAAATTTAAGCACCAGAACAAACAAGAGTTCGGGTCTACAAATCTGCAACAACCAATGTATGACAAAGACGACCCTAACAAATAGTCTCCCAAAAACTAGTCCAAGTCACAGGAAAAGAAGGGTCACGAGAAGACAAAGAAGGATTGGGAAATGGTGCGATTTCCACAAAATCCCCTGGCACAACATTGATGAATGTCTCTCAAAATAGTCATTGGTGGCCAAGATCAAATACAAGGAGCCGAACCCTTATTCAAAATCTGATTCTGAAAATACTGGCAAAGGACAGATCATTGACACAGACCCCATTGCTATTGTTGCGACTGCAACAATTTAACCAGAAGAACCAATAGATCCTGAAGAGGGGGAGCACCTTTTTCATTCACAGATGTGGGTGAAGGGGACCCCACTGCATTTTATTATTGATAGCGGAAGCTAGAAGAACCTCATCTCAACAGAGGTTGTTAAACAATTGGGATTGTCGACAACACCGCACCCACAACCATAAAACATCGGGTGGCTTCACCAAGGACGAGATCTTTGTGTCAGCCAATAGTGTCAATTGTCATACGTCATCAAGCCCTTCAGTGATGAGGTGTTATGTGATGTTGCCCCATTGGATGTATTTGATGTTCTCTTGGGCCAACCATATATGTGGAAGCGCCATGCTATTTATGAGTCTCGACCTCGTAATGTCATTGTTTCTTTGGGGGGTCATCTCTACAGAATACCAGAGGTAGTTCCAACTATTGTTCCACCTAAATAGTGCCGCAAGGTAGTATCTCATACTGCAAAATTCAACTTCTTCACAATCTGTTCAAAAGGGGAACATAAGGACACTGCAACCACTATAGCCTCGCCCCAAGCACCTTCTATTCAATCGATGTAGGTCGACAAGGTTGCAGCAAAGCGCAAAGGTTCCTTCTGCACACCGTCCTCTCATGTAGCTTGACTTTTTGAACAACCTTAACCTCAACAAGTTCGTGACATATTTCCACAAACTAAGCAGCGCAACGTCTCCAACAAGGCAAGCAACTCACCAAGATGCAGATTCAACAAATGCTTTTCCCTCTCCCCCGTGAACTCAATGCAATGATAACATTGCTTCCTAAGGAGGGAAGATTGATCCAGGTGGATATCGTTGGCCACCCACCTTTTCTAACTGGCTCAAAACATTTTTTTTGGCAATTTTGGCAATTTACTATTTTTATCAGTTTTAACTTCCGGGGCTATTTTGAGGGCCTAAATGAAGGTTTTTCGAGATCAAGCTTCTCGATGATAGCTAAAGGCATGATTGAGCCCCCAAAATGAATTTCCTTGAGAATACCTTTCCAACAGGCTATTGTGCGCCTAAAACGAAGATCGTATGCAAAAGTTACGACCCCGGGAAGTTGATGTACTAACTTACCCAAACGGGGCCCACATGACTTTTGGTGCTTCATCTCCTAGGGTTAGGTTTTTGGATGTCTAGGTTTTTGGCATTCCAGTTTATTGTAAAAAGGCCTTTAGAGCCTCATTTTAATGATCTTCTTGCAAATGCGAGTAGCCGTCACATCTCTTCTCATAGATAAGCTGCCACCATTCTAGCGAGTCTTTCACTCTGTATTTTTACAGTCTCTGTACATTTCTTTCATTAATAGAAATAGTGTATTACTATATCTTTGTGTTTATGGTTACATCTCTGATACATTTATGTTATATTGTTGGATATTTGTGATATCTCTATACATTTCTTTATTATATCTCCGCTCTCATTTCATGCCGAAAATAATCCGGATCAGAGGTATCAGAGCAAGCTGCTCTTGATCGTTTTTCAGTGCATGTCCCTGACAAGGTCTGAGTATAGCAAGTTGGGTCTTGAGCTTGTCTCTCTTAAGGAAAATCACTCTCGCACACCCAAGAAACCCTCAATGGTGGAAGAAAATAAAAACGATGGAGCAGATGATCCTATCAGTATGTTTCTTGAGCAAGCTCTCACGCAACAGAGGGACGAAATGATGGAGAATTTTTCCCACATTCTTCAACACCTGCCGATAGCAACATGCACATATTCATCAAGCGACCACTTTGGAAGAACCTCACGTTTCAAGGTACACGTTAATTTTGATATTCCTGTATTTGAAGGATAGATAGATGCAAAATCCCTAGACAAATGGTTAAATCTTCTAGAAGGTTATTTCTCTGTTCACGATTTTTTCGACAGAGAAAAGATCACCTTCTCACTCCTTAAAGCTCTCCCTCATGTTAAATGTTGGTGGGAAACTTATTGGGAGCAAAGTTCCATAGAGGAGTCTGGAATATATCGGGCCGAGCCCACTTGGGATTTTTTTGTGGATGCAGTAAAGGAAAAGTATTACCCTGTTGGCAACTATGAGGACTAATACATGAGATGGACCACACTACGGCTAGAGAGGGGCCAAGCAGTTCAAGAGTTCACCAATACCTTCCATACATTGGGCACCAAGCTGGGTATCAAAGACTCTGAATGACATTTGGTTCTGAAATACCGTGGGGCTCTACACAGAGACATCCAAACTAAAATGGATTTTTTGGATATCTCATCACTCGGTGCTGCTTATCGATATGCTGTTAAAATCGAGCAGAAATTTAAGCACCATAAAAAATAGGAGTTCGGGTCTGCAAATCCACAACAACCAAAGTATGACAAAGATGGGCCTAACAAACAATCTCTCGAAAACTAGTTCAAGCCACAGGAAAAGAAGGGTCACGGGAAGACAAAGAAGGACACCGAGAAATGGTGCGATTTCCACAAAAGCCCCTGGCACAACACTGATGAATGTCACTCAAAACAGTCATTGGTGGTCGAGATCAAAGACAAGGAGCTGAACCCCGATTCAAAATCTGATTATGAAAATACTGGTAAAGGACAGATCATTGACGCAGACCCCACTGCTATTGTCATGACCACAACAATTCAACTAGAAGAACCAATAGATCCTGAAGAGGGGAAGCACCTTTTTCATTCACAGATGTGGGTGAAGGGGACCCTGTTGCATTTTATTGTTGATAGCGGAAGCCAGAAGAATCTCATCTCAACAGAGGTTGTCAAATAGTTGGGATTGTTGACAACACCACACACACAACCATACAACATCAGGTGGCTTCGCCAAGGATGAGATCTCCGTGTCATCCAGTAGTGTCGATTGTCATATGGCATCAAGCCCTTCATGGATGAGTTATTATTATTAGAAAAACAGGACTGCGGAGCAATAAAATAAAACAAATGCAGAAACAAAACACAGAATACACACAATACAAGAGGGACACAGATTTACGTGGTTCACCTAGTGTGGGCTACATCCACCAGAGAAATTGCCAGGTCCTTCCTTTATTATTATCCAACAAATGAAGGGATACAACCTACAACAAAACCCGTTGTAACTTCCTCTTCTTTTTCTCACAGTCTCCTCTCTCAGAATACAATGTTCACCATCATACATAGCCGCAATACATTTCCCTCATAAAAGAGGGTTGCCTTCTAGGGCAAAAAACCCTAACATAATCTCTACCATTAGATCTGCGACCTTATAATGAACGGTCCAGATTTACAATGAAATTACAATATACTTTTACAAGGCAATTTTTTCTTCGGGGGCTTCGCCCCCGAACCCCTACTGGGGGCCCGCTTGCCCCCAGACCCCCCAACCGGGGGGATAGGCCCCTCAGACCCCACAGAGGGGGTACCCCTCTGCACTCCCCCACGTGGAAGAGTGTACATACTTATGGGGTGTAAATACTTCATGAGGTATAAACATGGTTGAAATCAAGGAGCTCTGAATCAGGAAGATAATCAGGCTCCACAACCAACAATTATGTGATGTTGCCCCATTGGATGTCTGTGATGTTCTCTTGGGCCAACCATATATGCGGAAGCCCCATGCTATTTATGAGTATCGACCCCGTAGTGTCATTGTTACTTTGGGGGGTCATCTCTACAGAATACTAGAAGTAGTTTCGACTATTGTTCCACCTAAACAGTGCTGCAAGGTAGTATCTCATATTGCAAAATTCAACTTCTTCACAATTTGTTCAAAAGGGGAACATAAGGACACTGCAACCACTACAACCTTGCCCCAAGCACCTTCTATCCAACAAAAGTAGGTTGAAAAGGTTGCAACAAAGCACAAAGTTTCCTTCTTCACACCGTCCTCTCATCTAGCTCGACTTGTTGAACAACCTTAGCCTCAACAGGTTCGTGACAGACTTCCACAAACTGAGCAGTGCGACATCTCCAACAAGGCAAGCAACTCACCAAGATGTAGATTCAACAAATGCTTTTCCCTCTCCCCCGGGAACTCAACGCAATGGATACCATTTCTTCCTAAGGAGGGAGGATTGATCCAGGTGGATATCGGTGGCCACCCACCTTTTCCAACTGGCTCAAAACAATTTTTTGGCAATTAACTATTTTTAGCAGTTTAACTTCCGGGACTATTTTGAGGGCCTAAATGAAGGTTTTTCGAAATTGAGCTTCCCAATTATAGCCAAAGGCATTATTGAGCCCCCAAAATAAATCTTCTTGACGATACCTTTCCAATGGGCTATCATAGGCCTAAAACAAAGATTGTATGCAAAAGTTATGACCCCGAAAAGTTGATGTACTAACTTACCCAAACGGGGCCCACATGACTTTTGGTGCTTCATCTCCTAGGGTTAGGGTTTTGGATGTCTATGGTTTTTATCATTCTGGTTTATTGTAAAAAGGCCTTCAGAGCCTCATTGTAATGATCTTCTTGCGAATGCGAGTAGTCGTCACATCTCTTCTCAGAGATAAGCTGTCACCATTCTAGCGAGTCTTTCACTCTGTATTTTTACAATCTCTGTACATTTCTTTCATTAATAGAAATCGTGTATTACTGTATCTCTATGTTTATGGTTGCATCTATGATACATTTATGTTATATTATTGGATATCTGCGATATCTCTATACATTTCTTTATTATATCTCCGCTCTCATTTTGTGCCGAAAATAATCCGGATCACTCTGTCACCGAGTATCTGTCTTTCATCCTTAGGTTATACAACTTCTTTTGTAGGAACAATTTGTTTACCAAAGACTTAGACTAATACAAAGTCCCCAACTTATCCCATAATTACTTGGCTGTAGCTTCCTCTCACACATTCAACAATACTGAATATAATAGACACAACCGGATTGTGCTCTTCACCTTTTGATCCAACTTTTTTCAGTCCTCTACTAACGTTCCTATTGGTGCAGTACCTAGATCCACCACAATCCACTGATCTTTGTCTACCAACAAATATTCCATCTTGAGCTTCCACAATTCAAAACTTTTCCCATTAAAATTCTCGATCTCTATTTTCAAACTACTTGCCATTTATTTTCACCTAAAGAATCAAGACCACAGATCTCCCACTGTAACAAGCCATATCATAGACTCGAGCCAAACCATTAGCCACAAAGGCATTCCCCTTAATCCAATAATTTATCTAATAACAAATGTAGATTTTAATCTTATACAAATAATTACTGCAAACAAATTCTTAATAAAATAGAAAAGATACAATGGCACACACACACACACACATTACACACATATTTTTACCCTGGAAACCCAAATCAAGAAAACCAACAACCTATTTAGAGACGCACCTCTAATCCTCTATTCATCATATTCTTCATTGTTTACAATACAATATACATATAGGATCCCGTGACATCCAAACCCCTAATTCATTGACCCCGATTAGTCAATAACCCTAATTCCTTAATTAGAATTAGAAAACCATCGACAAAAACCATGTGCCAAAAAACCAAAGATTGGAGTTTTCTATTTAGTATTCTCCCTTTTTGATATTTTGGTCCGAAGATATTCAGGATTTACCTTTAAGAACCTATATAAAAATGCAGGAGGATATTTTATCCTTGTGAGGTTGTTGTTTGGACCTTAACATATCTAAACATCAACACCTCTGTACAAACATCAAATAAGGGTTTGTTGATCTAATAATTCAATGATGGAAATAATATGTAAAAAAAAATCCACAATATGAGACCACTTCCAAAAGCCTTCCTCTAAAATATAATGACATACTTTCGCATTAGAGCACACGAATCAACACAAGTCAAGTTTCAAGAATTCAATTCAATTACAAAATAACATTCAAAAGTGTTCCACATGCACCATATATAGTATTATAACAATTACTAATCAATGACATTCCAAATCACCATATGTATATTCATTTATTTCACATATTAAACCCATCTTTGAACTTAATCAAATGGACTTACCTCAACAATCACATAGAATCTTCTAATTGGAGGGCTTATTCACTTTCAAGGATGACAATACTAAATATTAAGGTTTAATATCTTCATATTTAGACTCTAGATCTTGGATGGTTCCATAGCCATAGCTATAACAGATCTACAACCTCCATGAATTCAAAACATAAGCTACAACAATACACAGTAGCTGCAATAGGGGATTTGTAACCACTGCAATTTCAAAACAATAATTACAAGTGATATGTGGAAACTATTATAGGTGATCTATAGCAAATGCTACAACTTTGATAAATAACATAAATATCTTAAAGTATGGTCTATGTATTTGAGATTTTTGGTGGGTATGTCTATCCCAATGTAATGCTTTCCTCTACTAAAATTCACATTGACCCATATCACATATTTTGAGTTATAGACAAATCATTGTATACAACAACTACATGTCATATGCAACAACTATTATAGCTCTGATAAACAACCTATATCTCTTACAATACGACATGGATATGCGAGATTTTTTGTGGGTGCATCTATCTTGATGTAAGGCTTCCCTATACCAAAAATCACATTGACCCAAATCTCATATTTTGAGATACAAACAAATCATTGTATGCTAACTTCACATGCATGCCCAAAATCACAAAAAAATAAATCATTGAAGCATTTAAGAAAATGCTCTACATGAAACCTCAACCTACAGAGGTATTTTAAAGAAAAGCATTCTTTGAGGGTTGAATAAGGCAAGGGTTATGCATTAAATAATCCTTCCAAATCATTCAAGAGAGTAATATCAAGAATTGCAATCATAAAAACTCAGAGAATAGCTAGGAAAAAATGGTACACCTACATAAATCTTGGTTCCAGATTTCACATCTTAATTAATGGAAACCTCTTAGTAAATCATTCCATGGATTATTGGGGATTGTTTTGAAATGGATTTGAAAAAGAAAATGGTTGTAAGACTCAATACCTTCAAGTGTAAGTAGGAAATAAATAAAAGTTAGATAACTTATTAAAGACAATGAAAATGTAAAAGTAAATGAGACAAAAGAGAGAAATAAATGGAAAAAGAAAAATAATAATAGGAGAGAAAAGACTGGGGAATGGGAAATGAAAGGTTTGGATTGTTGGCCTTTCCACTACCCCAACTCTCCCTATTTATTTTTGTACTTTCACTCTCAAAGGGTCTTTTGGCCAAGGAGGGGAGTATGCACAAAGAGCCATGAATTGCACTGTAACCAAATATTGTCAAAATGAAAGATGAGCAACCATTGGAATCTCGTTTTCCCATTTGAGTTTCCAGGGTAAATATGGTGTCCGTTATTCCTTGAATGGTTTTGATATTTCTTTGTGTTTGTGAAATAAATCTATGTGTGAGTTAGTGGAAGCTCTTCTACGTATTTAAACTTCTTCTTGTAGTTGAATTCATGGTTAAATGGTGAATTCCTAGATATGGTTCTAATTATTTCTTTATATTTTCATTCTTGATTATTATTTTGAAGAACATCGAAACTAACAAATATCCACTATCCATTACACCAGACAAATGAGGCAAATACCCAAGAGAGACTACATTGCGAAATATATCAAGAACACACACACATAACCCAACAAGAAAAGATAATTTAGGGAAGGTATTTAGGGTTATTTATATAATAGATGAATGGTTGGAGCGGTTGCACCCGCTCCAACTAATCATTTCTTTAGTTACATTTACCACTAGTTACAAACATTTACTTAGCTTTATCCACTTATTATATATTATCATGTAGTCTAATGTCTAATAACATATATGTGATGACTATTAGGGCCTAAGAGCCTCCCTCAACATCTCCCCCACTCTCAATTCCTTGCTCGTCCCAAGAAAGTGTGCAAATAACTGGCGACCTACTACTCTTTAGCCTTCATCTTCAATACGGTAAATGCCTATGCAGTTAGTGAGTCTCGTAGTGCTTTTCTCCCACCCAAAAATGATCCTCTTGATCCTATTGTTTCACTTCTCTTTGGTGCCTTTGGAGTGGTGAGTGGCTCATCCTGGGCTCATCTTACCCCTGCACACACCCTATGGTGGAATATCCTATTTCAATCAACCTACCATGTCTCTACTTTTTGGATTTCGAAGTCACAACTCAGGAACTATTCCGCAACTTTTAAACTAGGGGGTTCAATCAACTTAGTCGTTCTTCTTTCATCATATTTTCTTTTGATCTCTCCATGTGTGTGTGTGTATAAATATGTCTTTCTTGGATTCCTTTAACCACTGCCGAGATGTTCATCATCGATGCTATCTTAAGTATTATGTGCTCATGCTCTGCTGCTCATCAATCTTTTCTTCCTGCTACTCTTTAATACAATTTTACTATTGTATGGAGTCTTACAATGTTCTTCAGTGTGTTTTATGCAATTCCTCCAAGTGTCACTACTTGGAAACTCTCAGAAAAGGAGTTATAGCAAAAATGACATACCTTGCTGAATTCTGGCTTATTCTAGAGAGTGACCTTGTAGAGTGTGCCCCACATGAAATACTTGTTGAAATTATATGAAACTATTAAAAAAATTACTACAGACTATACCCTAACCAACACATTTTGTATCACTAAATTTGGACCTGTTATGAATAATTTATGATGGTTTTACCCAAAACACCTATTTTTGACTAGTTTCAGGACTAGCCACAAACCCTATTTTCCACAGAGTGTAACTCCCAAAATACAACGACCCACAAGCTGAATTTTTTACCACAGATACTTGGATATTTTTTCTCAATGGAATAGAAATTTCATGATCTGAATCATTATAGAAAAAACGTTATAGCGAAAATGGTGAGATGACCTGTACATAACATACCTTAGAAAGCACCATCAAATTTTTTTATCCTTCCTTGCATTTGAGCCTTATTTTCTTCACTTTCCTCAGAATTTAGGCTTAGATATACTTTGGTTACCTTAGAAACCTATAGGTATTCAATATTCTCAAGTGTGTATTAAATGAGAGAGCCTTGCCTCTTATTTATACTCTCCAAGTAGCTTCCTTAAAAACATCTTCTAGGTCACTTGGCCCCACTTTCCTTATTTTAGGGTTAACCCACTT
>ML788713.1:611814-644211 GCA_009831015.1 Picea engelmannii
ATTATTTACCTTTTAAAATCTCTTAAACCACTTTGACTACTTTGACCTTTTGGGGCTTCTAGATGACATATGAGGGTCCTCCAACTTCGTAAGGCCATAACTCTCAAACTGTGAGGAGTTATGTGACGTTCCAAATACCACCAGAAACGGCATGACATGTACTATCCATATAGAATAGTATTATCTAAAAATATATCATAAGTCATACTGTTACCCATCAAACAAACTTGGGTCCATTACCCAAACCCGGGGTCTCCAACTTCTCATGGCCATAACTCTCTAACTGTGAGGAGTTATGTGACGTTCCACATACCACCAAAAATGGCATGACAAGAAATATCCATTTAGGATAGTTTACTTGACAAATTCACTATCCTTCATCTCATTATTCCACAATTAAGCATGTGTTCTCTTACTCCTCAAAGCGTCTTCCCGTGAGGGCTTTCACCATAAGGGGACCACTTTGGAGTTCCTCCATATTTACTTCTTATCAACCATGAAAAAATAATAATGAGTCATATTTACATCAAACAATCTTAGGTCCATTACCAAAACCTTTGTGCTACTGGTCTTTTTTCAAGGGTTGACATCAATGACAACCAAAATCAACAATTGTAGGGGTCCATTGACGTTCCACAACCATCTCACATTGTGAATGTGCTAGGATGTCGATCATTTGAAGATACAACTGGTTATAAGCGACTGATTTGATTCATACAACAATTCTTACTCTTTTCACATCCAATTGACGCCCTCAACGATCAATTATATTCATTGAAACATTGGTTTTAAGCTCGAGTGTACACCATTTCCCTACACACCCTATCTAATGTGTCTTTGACAATGCACACACAACTACGTGAGGAGTGTTGGGTATGAGAGGACATAATATAGAGTGCAGTCCATTCAATTTTCAATTCATTGAGAGTGTTGATGTGCATCAATCTTGGCTTTCCGTAGCAACAAACCAAGGATTTGAAGCTTAAAGATAGACTTATCCTTTAATGCCGTTAGAAGTAGAACACACATGGGAACTTTGAATAAAAAGGCATATGTTTGAGTGGCTCATTGTTTGTGTGTAGGTTACAATAGATAACAAGCCATCTCACTAGTCCCGATCAAAGTTGTAGAGCATTTTATACTCAAAACTACATCAAGATCAAAGGCCTTGTAGTCATCATAGGAAAAATATCTCTACACAATATAGAGAAATGAAGATTCAAACATTTAATGGAGTACCAATGGTCAATTTTGTTTTTTTTAATAAAATGATTATGGCTTAGTTTGCAATTGAAGGGACATGAGACAAATTTCATATACCAATTCATTTTGGTCCTCCTATTCTACATTTTTTCATTCCTTTCATTGTGTGCACATCAACCCCACATCTTATCCAATGGTATGTTGAATGGAAAAATCTTGTGTTACAGAGGTTAATGGAACATAAGGAAGCAAGGAAGCTATTTCAACAATTTAATTCACCCATATTACAACCAACCACTTGATCCAAAGTCAAGGGAGAAGGTTACCAAGCATTGCACCACACAGAGCACAATCAATGGATGCATACATATTATGTATGGCATGTAGGGACACCTACGCCCTCAACCAATTTTTGAATCTTGTTTATGGCCAACCCATGAGAGTGTATGGTCTTAATAGACTGCTAATATTGTGTGCAAGTCACCCAAGTACTTGACGTCTTCCATAGATGCAAGTTTGCTAGAATCTAGTGACAAAGATAGAAATTGAGCTAAATTATTGCAACAACCAGATTATGAAATCCCTTGATCTCAACACTCTAGGTGTAATGGATAATGGATATTTGTTACATGTTTGTGTTCTTCAAAATACTAATCGAGAATGAAATTATGAAGAAACAATTATAACCATAGCTGAGAACTCACCATTTAACCATTAATTCAACTACAAAAAGTAATTTAAATGCAAATAAGAGCTTCCACTAACTCACACACATATTTATTTCACAAACACAGAGAAATATCAAAACCATTCAACACATAATGGACGCCATAGTTACCCTGGAAACCCAAATGGAAAAACCAACTTTGAATGGTTGTTCATATTTCATTTTGACAATCTCTGGTTACAATGCAATGCATGGATCTCTGTGCATACTCCTCTCCTTGGACAAAAGACTGTTAGAGAGTGAAAGTACACAAATAAATAGGGAGATCTGGTGCAATGGGAAGGCCAACAAGGTCAATCTTTCATTTCCCATTCCTTAGTTTTTTCTCCCCTATTATGATTTTTCTTTTTTCATTTACTTCTCTCTTTTTTTCTTTTTCTTTTGTCTCATTTATTTTTACATTTGCATTGTCTTTAATAGGTTATATAACCTTCATTAATAACCTACTTACACTTGCAGGTACCAAGTCTTACAACCATTCACTTGTTTGGATCCATTTCAAATCAGGGACCATATTTCTCATATTACTAATTTATTTGAATCGAGAAAATCATTCATCAACTCCATTCTTTTACCAAACGATTAACATATATGACTTTTTCCTATGTATTTCCACATACATATTGCATTCTAATTGATTAAAAAATCAATTCATTCACTTATCAATACTATATGATTTTAATAACAATCTCATAATCAATAATGGGATTTCATTCATCGTCGTAAAATAATACAAAGGAGGAGAAGCAAAGAAATTATCTTGTCCATAAAATGAGTTCTAAGGCAACTGACCATGGGTGAACCATATTCCTCACAACCATAGGGAAATCCTCTGTGTATGCCTCCCTCGTGTTGTGGTATGAGACCACTAGGTTGAAGAAGATTTGTCAAGGCCCCCAAATCACTCTTCTCTTTACCAAAGGCTTTCCAAATGAACCAAGAAAGGAATTGCTAGGTTTTCTATTCAATCTCTCAGCTAGACAAACTCTTGGCACTCACTCTACTACCCAATAGAAAAGGAATACACCCTCTTTTATGCTCTTCAATCTCTTCGGAATTCTCTTCCTCTCTATCCTCTTCAGTACTATAGCATAAACCCAAGTCAGTATCTACTTCCAGATTTCAATTTCCAACATTGTGTAGCTTCTTAGACAACAATTTATGGATACTTGGACAACCCAATAAGACATCAATGCACATAGGTTTAGAGAGATATCATGCTACTCATTCTTGGTTCCTAATATCACACAACAATCCTTATTTGATGCCTCCATGGATAATATAAGAGTTGAGTTGGTTTTTCTTCACAAAACTCCTCTGTTCTCTTTGATAAATATCTCCTTCTCTCGCTGCCCTCTCCTAATTCGAATTTGCATGCATGAATGCATGGGTGAGAGTGAGGAGACTTCCCTCCTCTTATTTATTGGTTCCTAGATGGCAGAAGGTGGTCACAACAAAGTAGGAGGTAAGCTTGAGTGTAGGAGATAATTACTTGGAGTAATTAATTCATTTCACTAGGCTCCTAATTTAATTAGCATAAACATTAGGATAAAATGGGAATAGGACAATCACATGAAAAAGGATTATGGATATAATATGGAACTATCATAAAGCATAGGTCAATCCCCCCCTTGGACTCCATTACCTTTACCTTTTGGTGGACTCATAGTCTCATCAATGTTCTCCCCCAATTAACCTTGGAACCTTTTTATAAATTAAATTTAAAATGATCATGTTTATATGTCTTTCAAAATCAACATGGTAACTACCTCATGGTGTGGAACCAAACATAGAAATGGAAAACATAATTATAACAAGATCAATTTACTAAGGGTTGAGATCAATATATTACATTCCCCTCCCCCTTGGAATAACATTATCCTCAATGTTCTCTTCTTTTTAGAAAGGTTCCATGTCTTCATTTTTTAGTTGTACTTGCAATGCCATTGTCTTGATTACCACTTTGTCTTGCTATTGGTTATATTGGAAAATAATTTCCAATCATTTCATTTAATATATTAGGGAATTTACAAGACCTTTAGCATTCCAACACATGCCTATAACAATTCAACAAGGAAAAACATCAATGGCATAGCCATTTTGAGTAACAATTATTCAATTAATAGAAATTGAAAATTCACAATTGAAACACATGCATGTGAGTGCATGCATGCGCGCGCACACACACACACACACACACATGTTAATAATAGAAGATAAAGTATTCAAATCAACCCAATACTTATCTGTATGAATATATCCTTGCTTCACTTGGCTACCATGGATGAGATTCAACTCATTGTCTTCTTTGATACACATTTAATATATAATGCACTCATGATCCCAATTAGCATGTAACATGAATTTATCACAAAAATTTCATTCAAGTTGCCTCTTCCTTGCCACACCCACCCTTATAGGCTTGGGTATCCCCTTTTATGATAAACACTATCTTAGGTGATCCATTTTTCCAAGGATTTCAATATCAAGAAGAGTGTATACTTATAAAGTCTTACTGACAGGGCATCCCACTAGAAACCTATAGTATAGTAACATAGATTATGGCAATAAAGGCATGTCATAGGGTTCTAGTGTCATCACAATAGGATCTTCCCAATCTTTCTGGCTTATAGTAGCCATTATATGTATTTACTAGACGAATATGTTGTCTCACTTGTATCATACACATACAACCTATGAGATATTATTATCAAATTTTCATTAAAAATTTTACATATATGTCTTGCAGAAAACATATTTCACAATTATGAGATCCCTCTCATATTGTTTGGCCCCTGTTATTGGGAATTAGGGTGGAACATGACATGGAAAACAAAAAACAAAATATTGCAGATAATCGAAGAGGAACAAGGTTCAAACGGAGGTGGTGTGATCCAGATTATGCTGAGAATGAAATGAAGGCAGAGATATAACAAGGAAATACAAAAAGATATTGCAAGAAACACAAAGATACAATAATACTCAATTTCTATTAAAGACTAAAATATGCAGAGATTGTAAAAGAAAATACAGAGTGAAATGAACTCGCTAGAATGGTGGTAGCTTATCTCTGAGAAGAGATGTGGCGGCTACGTGCATTTGCAAGAAGATGTTTACAATAAGGCTCCAAAGGCATTTTTAACATAAAGAATAAATGAGAAAACCCTAAACATCCAAAACCCTATCCATGAAAGATGAAACACCAAAAGGTTTGTGGGCCTCGATTGGGGTAGTTGATATGTCAACCTACCTAGGGCATACATTTTGCACATGATCTCCATTTGGGGTGCTTAATACCTCTTCGAAAAGGTCTAGCCGAGTATTACACATTTAGATAGCCCAATACAGGTCTTTGGCATATATTGAGTGCTTCCATATAATAAAAACATCGTTTAGGGCCTCAAAACGACCCCGAAAGTTTGGGACTAAAAAAAATGCAGAAAAACTACCAAAATGGAGACTGTATGTTGAGACAGTGGAATAGGAAGGTGGCCATCGATGTCCACCTAGATCAATCCTCCCCCCTTAGGAAGCAATGGTATCTATTTCATTGAGTGCCCCCATCAAATGGGGATACTTCTATTGAACTTCATGCTTGGTGAGCCACTCGCCTTGGTGTAGTAGCTACCCTGCTTTGACAACCCGATAGAGTTGGATATTCTATTGGTGTGTGCCCTTAAACCGTGTTTCCATGATCCGATCAATGGTTTCCTATTCCTTGTATTCAAGGTTGAGATCTGTAGGTGTTAGTTGCTTTGCCACCTCCGATGTGTCCAATGGTGGTGGAAAATATGGCTGAAGGAGGTCCACATTGAATAATGGGTGTAGGCCAAGGAAGGGGGGAATACTAATCTCAAAAGAATTGTTTCCCATGACCTTGGTGATGGTGTAAGGTCCACAATGAAGTGGTTGTAGCTTCTAATGGGGTCCTTTTAGGTGCTTTTTCAGAAAATGTAGGCAAACCTTGTCTCCCACCTGAAACTTGTAGGGAACTCGGTATTGGTCATGGCACTACTTGTACTTAGCATTGGATTTCTGTAAAATATCATGGACATGTTGGAGGATGTGTTGGATCTGTTTAATGAATTTGGTGGCTTTGTCGACCTCAGATTGAGCATGGGAATATTCTTCTTGTCTAGATGCAAGGGGTAGTGCTACATCAATGGGTCCCAATGGCTGAAAACCCAGGCCCTCTTGAAAAGGGTTGTGGATGATTGAGCTTTGTAATGATCTATTGTAGCCATGTTACACATAAGGAAGGATGTCATCCCATGTGCATGGATGCTTCGAGTTGTACATGTGTAGGAGGTGCATGATCATCCTATTGACGACCTATGTATGCCCATTATTGTGAGGGTGGAAGGCAGTGTATTTGGTGAGATTGGTGTCCAAAAAAACCTAGAGGATCGACCAAAAGGTGCTCAAGAATTTTCTATCCCAATCTCATATGATGGTCTGTGGTAGTTCGAAGTGTACTTGTACATGCTCAACAAAGAGCTTGGTGGTGGCCTCGATTGTGGTACTCTTCTTGCAGGCAGTCAAAATGGCCATCTTAGAGAATCAATCAACAACCATGAATACACAATCATTTCCATGCTTGGTGGAGGGGAGACCTGACATGTAGTCCATCAAGATGGATTCCCAGGGATCATCGGGAGTAGGAAGAGGAGTGTATAATCCTTGTTTATTAATGGTTGGATTGGTAATGGAGCAGGTAGTGAAGGATCTAATATACTTACTGACATCCTGTCAAAACTTCGACCAATAGAAATAATTTTGTAATATTTCCACTGTCTTCTCCACGCTAAAGTGTCCTACCACCTGACTGTAGTGGGGTTTCCAAATCAACTTCGCACACTCACTTGAAGGAACATAGACATGACCTAGATGGCATAGTAGTCCATCCCAAAGATGGAATGCGAAAACAAACATGCATGTTTCCAACATTTGGTAGGTCATAGTGAAGTCATAATCACTATCATAGAGTTGGGACCACCCAGAGGTCTCATGCTCGCAAGAGTTGAGCATCGTAGTTAGTGCTGCAACTGGATGTTGATTGAGGTAGTGAATGACGCGATTAATGCTCCCTTTATTATACTTAATGTTGAGGTGAAAATGCTGCAAGTAGGTGGATCACTTTTGATGGTGGTCATTCTACAATTTTCCTTGTATCTGCATGAACTGTAGAGGCTTGTGACACATATGGATGACTGCCTCCTTCTCTAGGATGTAGTGATTCCATTGGTGGTAGGATTGTACAATGGAATGCATTTCTTTTTCATAAGTGGGGTAGTTATGGACAACATCTGAGAGTTTCTCACTATCATAGGCCACTAGATGACTGTGCTGAGTGAGAATAGAACCAACAACATAATCAGAATCATTGGTCTCAATCTCGAATGGTTGGTGCAGATCGGGTAATGCGAGCATGTGGGATGAGAATAAGTGATGTTTCAGATCATCAAAATATTTCTATTGTGATCTTCCCCACACAAATTTGGCTTTGCAACCATCCTTGGTCACTTGGATGAGAGCCCATGCGATATGGGAGAACCCCAATACAAATCTGCAATAGAAGTTGGAAAGGCCTAAGAAGCTCTGAACCTTTATTAGTGTTGTTGGGTTTGGCCAATCATGAATGACTTGTATATTGGATATATATACATGTACAACATGCTCAACTACAATGTATCTGAGATATTAGACCTTGTTCATGTTGAAGGAGCTTTTCTCTAAGTTAGCATATAACTTGTGTTGCCGCAAAGTGTGGAGGACCTACTGAATGTGCTGCAAGTGTTCTACCCAACTCTTGCTGAAGACGAGGATGTCATCCAAATATACCACCACAAAGGAATTTGGGAAGGGATGCAAGATGTTGTCCATCAACCTCGTGAAGGTGGTTGGGCTACTCGTTAATCCAAAGAGCATTACCAACCACTTGAAAAGACCTTCTTTAGATTTGAAAGGCATCTTCCATACATCAATTTGTTCTATGGGGACCTGGTGGTAGCCAGACTTAAGATCAATATTAATAAAGTACTTGGCTTCCTTGAGCTGGTCAAGAAGGTCATTAATTCAAGGAATTGGGTACTAGTTCATGATTGTGATTTTGTTTAGAGCTCTGTAATCAATACAAAGTCGTCGGGTCTAGTCTTTCTTCTGTACGAGCACGATTGGGCTTCCATAGGGTGAGGAGATTGTTTGAATGTGTCCTTTTTGGAGAAGCTCTTGGATATGGCACTTGATTTCCTCATTTTCCAAGAGCTTGAATCAGAGTTGAAGCCTAGATTTGACAAGGAAATACACAAAGATATTGCAAGAAACACATATATAGTAGACAATCAGTGGTACCCTTGAGATAGAAGACAAGTCGTTTGATTGCTTTCTAGTGGCTTTCTTTAGGGTTCTGCATAAACCAATAAACCACACTAACAATAAAGGAAATGTCGGGTCAACTATTAGTAAGATAAACAAGATTGCCAAATCGATAAAGTGTAGCATCGACCACAGGTGTTTGAAAAGTTTTGGTAAGCTACTTAGACTAAGAAATGAAAAAGCCATCGCACAATGGTAAGACTTGAAGACAAAAACTAATGCAGAGTACCAAGATCTTTCATGTCAAAGGAGTGAGCAAGTTCTTTCTTCAATATAAGCATGAGTGTTGATTTTCCCAGGATTCAACCCTTGGTATGGTCAAATACCATGTTGATATTTCACCAGTTCAACCCAACACCTGGGTGTTAGCTCAAAATAACATCACCTTATCTACTAAAAGAACAATTGAGTAATCAACTAAACATGCATTGGAAGAATAAACTAGGAAACCAAATCAAGCACACATAAACACCAATATTTTCAGGTATAAACCCTTGGAAAAACCCCGGAGGGAACACCAGTTCCAAGATGCTTTTATTAAGGTCAAATCAGGGCTCTCGTAATAGGGAAAATGGCCCACTGAGAGAATATACACTAAAAAAAACCTAGATAATGCTTGTGTTGCTGTACGACCCTATACCAACAAGTTTCCCAAGGTGTACGCGACTTACCTTCAACTGACCCACATACATACATGAATGTATTTTCTATGACCCGCGTACATGTATGGAAAACTCGTACGAACACTTACATATGACGCTTCTCTTCGCTATGGCTTCTATCCTCTGAAACCCACCTACGACTACCTCTGCTCTCTCTCCTCATTGACTTATATGATCTCTAGATGGAATTCCTTCTCCACCTATCCAAGATATTGAATCACAGTCCTTTGTGATCCAACCCTCTCTACATGAATACTTGGATGAAATCTCTTCACCCAACCTATGACATTTCCTCACTCTAGTGTAAGGAAAAGTCCTTTACTTCTACACTCCTCACACTAGAAAAATTCTTTCTTTGCTAGATCCAACCTTGATCTGTCATCAAGGTATTTGATCTCGACATATCACCAAAGATCCTAACCTTGGAATCTCATCAAAGGTCCCCACCTTGGTCTCTCACCAAGGGTCTCTTGATCTTGGCATCTCACTAAAGATCCTACCTTGACCTCTCATCAAAGTACCCGACCTTGATCTCCCATCAAGGTTCTCTTGATCTTGGCATCTCACCAAAGATCCTTGACTGTGTCAACTCCCTCAACACAAGTGACTTCCTCTCGAAGTGTCTTACTCCTTCACATATGATTCCTTTTATAATCATGAGTTTACCCTAAATCCAAGACCCTAGATCTCTAAAGTGATCAAAGGATGTGATCTAATCTCATCTTCACCTTAGACATAACAACTAGTACTTAATTTAACTTTCACCTTACGTTACTAACTCATATTAACTCTAAAATATCATTCACTTTAATAATCACTTTAATAAAGTGAAACTCCTAAGTCCCGATGAATTCCACATGATAAACACAAGGCAATGTAAAAGTACTTATCCAATGCTACCACTAACATCAACACTCCCTCTTAGCAAGGAAGGTACTTATACCACCCGGAGTTAGCTCTACCTTCGCTATCAAATATTCTACCATGGCTTCTCTCCAATCCACCTTCTTGTCCGCTCCCTCTGACATAGAAGCTATCCCTACCATCTCGCTCTGACTTGTCTCTGAAGACTCACTACCTCTGAACATGCTCCTAGAAGCCTCCTACTCCTGAGCATCTTGCATGGCCATCTCATACCATGAATCATATCTGAAAGACTTGGAAGGCAACTCCTTCCCACTTGAACTTGAATGCTGATTCCCTTTGAGACACTCAACCTTCGAAGCCTCTCGCTCCCTGTTCTCTGCCACTGATTGTTGGTGCAATTATATGTTCAATATATTGCAATCATTTAATATGTCAATCCAGTTTTGTAATCAATAAAGTTGATGCCCTATATGTGCCGATAACATATAATCTCCTATGTTTGATGAGTATATCTTATATAAGAAAACACTCTAAAACCAAATACTCTATTTTTACACTTTTTAAATAATACTCTCCACACAATTCAAGAATTAGAAGGAAAAAATAATAAACATGCATATGATCTAAATTTCTTACTCAGGTGATGTATTTGTTCACTGCAGGCTCATGAAAGGGAAAGATGAACTTTGACTCTATCTCCTGGAGCAACTAAACTAACAACAATTAACACTATGCATATTTAAAATAAAGCTTAATCAATTCTAGAAGAAATACCAGGTAAAGTAAGACACTCCATTATAGGTGCATGTAGGGTGAGAGATGGAGGTCTTGATTGTGCCTGTGTTTTCAAGATGTATCCTATTCACTTCTAGAAGGAATTCAAAGTGTGGTGGGATACTCCATTATAGGATCATGTAGGGTGAAAGATGGAGATCTGAATTGTCCCTAGATTTGTAAAATAGAAATGAACACTCAAGCATATAGTCTAACAAATGATCGCCTTCATAAACACACACAGAGATAACAAGTAATTACTCAGAAATAGTTACACTCTGAAATCTTACATTGCACACAAAGCTCTCACTCACTTAGGATTACCACACATCTATATTGCATGCTATCCAGTTTATCACTGGAACATAACATGAATAAAGTTAGATGCTATGATCAAACATAGAATTATTCTATCCACACACAAAAAACTAGAATTATATTCACAAAAATACAAAGAAGCTTACCTTGATTGGTTCGGTGGGTCCTTTCTGTACCAACAAGGAAATTCTTAAAAGAAACTTACAGAAGAGAAGATTTGAACGCACACATAGAATCCAAGAACTAAATTTATATCATTACTTCAGAAAACAAAGGTACAATCAACATTATTCAAGAATCAATCTTACAACATAAAAATGCTTAATTCTATCTCTCTATATCTATCATATACAAGGCTCTCTCTTTAAATAGAAACAACAATTACAATCAAAGTCTGGAGATAACATCAAATATTTGCACAAATATTACAATTGGTTGATGTGTCGATTTTCAAGGGAATGATTTCATCCTCATGACATGAAGTGCATGAGTGATGAAATGTATCGTGGTCTTCAACGAACAAAGAACGTTTGAGCCAAAAAATTCCTTGGACCCATCGAGAGCAACCTCGTTAAAATACCCAAGCCTGCAAATACGAAACGGGTACCAGACGTGCACAAATGGAGCAAAAGACTGGTACTGGACGCACACAGTCACATAAATTGGTACCGGACGCACATAGTCATATAAATAGGTACCAAAATAAATTAGGAACAAGTACCGTATGAGCGCAGAAATATGTACCGAAGGTACTCAACATTGGTACCGAACGATCGCGAAGATAGGTACCGGACGAGCGAAGAAATAGGTACCAGACAAGCTGAGTATCGGATGAACGCCAAAACATATACCAGATGAATATGAGTTGTTGCCATAAGGTCTTATTGGATCATTCAAATTAATTAGAGAGCATTAAACATCAATTATTCAATCCCAATCATTAACCAATCTCATAAATCATGATTAAACATAAGTTACCTCATATGTACACAATAATGGCTAAAGGACATGTCTATTGAGGAAAATAGGTAAATAGTTCATATGTATGAGAAAAAATTGGTCAGGATATGGGACAAGATAAGACAATTGTAGGTAACAAAAAGGAGACTCAACATTTCCCTCATGCCCAATTCATTGCATGTCCTCATGCAAAAATTGCTGAACCAGTCCTCAAAATTGCAAAACTGTTATTGTCCTCCACCTTGATTGAACATTAACTGCCTGGTTTTAAGATATCCAACCCTGAAGCCTCATCCTTAAGCTCCCTTTTAATAACTTGTGTATATTGTATTAGGCATAGAACTTTGTGAGCTTGGCAAAGACCTCGTCATGCTCGTTCGGTAGCCTTCGGTTATTCTCCTTCAGTTGTGCATTTTCTTTCTTGATGTGCCTATCCAAAGACTTATACTCCTCCACTTCTTGCTTCAACTCTTCATTCTATTTTTTAATCCTTTTAACTTTCAATACCAACTGATGTTTGGTCAGAGTGCCGACAGGTTCACGTGCTACTTGCTCAGTTATCTCCTCCATGGCTTCAACTTCCCTCCTTAAATCCTTCAGTATCTCTATCACTACTTCCTTAACTTCACTGATAGTTGTAACATACATTTATTCTTGTTTCGGTGAGGTTGGAATGCCCAATGGATCCTCTGGAAAAGAAGGAATGTGAGTAACTGTCACCCTCTTAGCCATGATCCAAGTGGTTCTTTGTACTAGAATTGATACTCCCTTGGGTGTGCAAACAAGACTAGAAAATTCCTCCTTAAACAATATCCTTTTCTTCATTTTAGGCTCAAATATGGGCACTGGAATTTGTTTTTTCTATGCCTTCCTCATCTCTTTTCTAGAGGGATTAGATGTAGGGGCTGGAACTTGTTCCTCTAGTGTACTCCTTGTGTTTCTTCCAAAGGAATTAGATGTAGGGGCTAGAACTTATTCCTCTGGTGTAGTCCTTGTCTTTCTACTAAAGGAATGTGCTATATCACTTCCTTCATTGGACCTAAATTTCTTCTTACTCTTGACTCTCGATTCAGGGGTCTTCTCTAATTATCCAACCTTCTCCATAGGTACTTCAACAATTACTTCTGGGACATTATTTGCAATTTCTCCAACGTACTCCCGAGGTTACTCAAAAATTACTTCGGGAACACTACCTGCAATCTCTCTAGCATCACGACCAAACCTCTGTTTCTTCCTCTTTTTCTCACTAATTTGTTTTTTTCTTTTAGTGGACAGCTCTGGGCGAATTTTCTTGGTTTTGGATGACTGTTCCACCATAAGTGGATGCTATTCACTTAACACTACTGTCTTTCCTTTGTCCATTTTTCTTACAGATTTTGGAGAGCTAGGGCCAACAAGATCTACTTCACTACTATATTTATTTCCTTTCTTTCTACTGTCTCCCTTCTTCCTGCCTAACTCCTTACTATGTTCTCCTGTTATATTTCCTTCTACATACTTAGAAAATTCTTGAGAAAATTTTTCTATGAGGAGTTTCTTCCAACTAATGTCTCATTTTCTCAACTCATGAACAACCAATAGTTTCATCAACCCATGGTGGTAGAGACTAGTTTCAGGCTTCTTAGAGGCAGACTTAACCCCTCTTGCCATCTTATTCAGACTCATCCAAATAAAATGGGGAAAGTCTATTTGTGGTCCTCCTTCAAAATGAAACAAGAGCCTTAAATGATAAAGGAAATTTACTTCATTCCTCCCTACACAAGTTAACAAATTTTGTAAGCATACAAGCATCGTCCAATATTTTTCTTTGATCCAACTCCTGAAGATACCTTTTGTCCAATCTGGGTCTAGGTGCTCAGGCTTCAAAAATTTCTGATAGAGGCTCCTATCAATTATGATTCCTTTGAAATAATTCTCTCTGATAGAAGGTAAATCTGTCGCTTATGCTATGGTGGCTTCAGTGATCGTTAGTTTTACTTCCCCCAACATGATGCTCTCTCCATCATAACTCTAGGCGAAGGCGTGAGATACCCCCTCATGATGTCCATTGAATTTTTCTAATAAGGGAACCCAACCAACCCTTTCAAATTTCTCTTTTCATGCTTGATACTCATCCATTTCTCTATACATATGGAACACAGGTTTGTGCCTGTCAACCCCCATGAAGACTGAAAAAATGAGTCTCAAAACAAGTATAGGCAACAAAATTCGAGTGAGGTTTTGGTACTGGAAGAAAAATGACGAGAACAAGGTGATGGAGGTAGAGTAATGAGATAGTAGGAGTGAATAGAGTGGTGGTGTATAGTATGAATTAGGTAAATAACACTCATATGGATGGCAAAGTCGTCCAGAAGGGTGTTTATAATGAAAACGAGAAGACAACGATCGATTCTTTGAAATGATGGAGGGGTAAGGAAGGAGTCATAAATTATGCCAAAGGATTGTATTCATGGATAAGGTGATGACCATACCCATAAGTAATGCCACATCCCATTCTTGCCGGTTTTCATAATGATTACAAAGAATTTGGGTGATGTGACCAAAATTCACCATTGCGCAACATTCTACTTCATAGGTTTGAAACAACTTAAGGTTATAGAAGGTGGCATAATCATAGTTTTGAAATCATACGAATGAAAGTTTTTGACAAGATATTTCAAATTGGGTGATCACTTCATGAAGAGATTTGTGTACATCATAAATGATTTTGAAAACAAGAGAAATCATGAAGACTTCAGAAGATAATGATATGGAGGTTTAATAACTTAAGACGACAAAGGAATATGAGAATAACCATATGTTTAACACACAATTAATGTGATTATTAATAAAAAGGAATAAACATTGAGTTCACACCTCTACTACCTGAATTGTACTTTGTCAAATAAGGGAAATATCAAAGAAATAATAATGTCACCATAATTCCATCATCAGTACTAGATCACAGACTTAGTGCTGGATCAACACAGAATTTTTTTTTAGGACCGGACCAACACAGAGAATTGTTTTAGTACCAGACAAACACGGAGAATTGAATTAGTACCGGACCAACACAGAGAATTGTTTTAGTACCAGACAAACACGTAGAATTGATTTAGTACCGGACCAACATAGAGAGTCTTTTCCAATATCGGATGAACTCAGAGACTATTTTTTTTCAGTATCGAATGAACCTCTGACAATATACCTAGAATCTTGTAAGCTTCTCTTTGTGTCTAAACATGTTATGAGGGTCAAGATGAAGTAGATGTTGGCACTCACTAATTTTGTATGTGAATTTGTTCTCTTGAAGGATGATGTTGGAAAATTTACAAACAACACACAGTTAGAGGAATATTGAAAGTGCAACAAAAGTGTCATAAAATGAGGCAAAAGATCGAATGATCAGGCTCCAAGCTCTGTAACAAGAAGGAAACTATAGCTGGACATCCTCCTGTGGAGATGAAAAAACCTCCTCTTTTTGGAACCAGACTAACCACTGATTTTGTTTCCACTTCCATTTTATTGGAAACAAAAACCTAAGTACTACTGTCTTGTGTATTTTTCTCGAGACCAGGTCAGTTAATGCTCGCTGGTGTTTTCAATTTTTAGGAGTCTGAAAACCTTAAAGAAAACTCCATCTACTGTCCTGTGGATTTTTCTCAAGCCCATATTAGTTAATGCTCACCGATGTTTTCAATTTTTAGGAGTTTGAAAAACTTAAAGAAAACTCCACTAGGCTCCTTTCCCATGAGTAATATACCAGGGTTGGATAAAGGAATAAACTTACACCTGGCAGATGTCCTCCTTATTGCTTACCTAAATGAGAACACAATTATCTTTTTCTTTGTTAGTAACACCAAAAATCACTATTTAACAACCCACCTATATACATATATGTACAAAGTTATATTAAATCACACAACAAAAACTTACAGTGGTGGTTCAATAGGAGGAGAACTCATCTTTCTTACCAATTGCGTTTCAGAATTTTGAAGAACCTGTTTGATAAAATCCTCTTTAGACAGAGGCTTATCATAAACTTTCAATCGATGCCCATTTACAACAAAGGAGGTTTGATCTTCATCAATGGTTTTTATCTTCACTGAACCATTGTCGTAAACTGTGTCTACTTCATAGGGTCCCAACCATCAAGTGGACAATTTACCCTTGAAATTATTGAACCTACTGTCATATAGAAGGGCCCAATCACCTGGCTGGAAAGATTTATTCTTGATGTACTTGTCATGCCATTGAGTCCTTTTTTCTTGAATGAGTGTAGTCCTCTGAAGAGAATCTTGTTTGATTTCATCAAGTTCATTCAGCTGCAATATCCTCTATTTTTGGGATTCATCCAAATCCATTCCCAATTGAATAGCAGTCCTGAAAGTTTTTACTTGGAATTCTATGGGAATCAAGACCTGCTTCCCATACACCAATTCATAAGGTGTATGGCCTGTTGTGTTTCTCCAAGTTGTTTTGTAGGCTCATAAGGCCTCAGGAAACTGATCAACCCAGTCTTTATGGTGTAACTAAACTGTCTTGGTAAGTATAGCCTCTATCACCTTTTTAGTTGTTTCCACTTGTCCGTTTGCTTGGGGGTGATAAGGTGATGATTTTCTATGTTTAATATGATATTTTTTAGTAATGGCTTTGACCAGATTGGAGGTAAATTGGGTTCCTTGGTCTGTCACTATTTCTCGAGGCACACCAAAACGAGTAAATATGTCTTCAAATAGAAAATCAACAACATATTGTTCATTTGCAGAGTACAAAGCTTTAGCCTCTACCCATTTAGTCACATAATTTGTATAGACCAATATATACCTTCTTCTTCGAGACATGGGGTTGATAGGTCCTGAAAATTCCAAAGTCCATTTCTCAAAAGGTTCAATTACTACTTGAGATTGGAGAGGCATCTCATCACTTGCAGTTGGTTTCCCCATCCTATGAAAATCATCACAACTGGACACATACTTCTTTGCATCCCTAAAAATAGTTGGCCAATAGTAGCCTCACTGTAGTATTTTGTATGCTGTCCTCTTATCAACAAAATGGGCTCCACATCGACCATCATGGCAGGATTTGAAGATGCCATACATCTCATCCTCCCTTACACATCTTCTAATCTTCTAATCATAGAATCAAGCCCTACATGGCATAGATAGTCATCATGCCACATATAATTTGCACTCAACTGAATAATCCTCTGTTTTCCTCGAGGGGACATATTCTGAGGTAATTTTCCTATTACAAGATAGTTAACCACATCTTCATACCAAGGAATGTAAGTAGAAATAGTAAACATACTTTCATCCAGAAAATTGTCATCCACCGGTGCATTATCACTTGTATGAATAAGTCTAGATAGGAAATCAACAACAAGGTTATCTTTTCTAGGTCTATCAATGATAGTAATATTGCATTCTTGAAACAGTGGCAACCATCTAGTAACTATAGCATTTTTCACATGTTTATTCATTAAAAACCTAATGGCTGAGTGGTTTGTGTGTACAAAAACCTCATACCCTATTATGTGGTGTTTGAATTTATTAATGGCATGAACTACTGATAAGAAGTCCTTTTCAGTGATAGTATAATTTACTTCAGTAGGGGAGAGATTTTTGTTGACAAAGTAGAGAGCATAAGGAAGTTAGTTTTCTCTTTGTCCTAGAACAACTCCCAAAGCAGTATCTGAGGCAACAATGAATATATGAAAGGGAAGAGACCAGTTTGATTCTCTTAACATAGGGGCACTGGAAATTTTTTTCTTTAAAATTTCAAAAGAAATCTGACATTGTTCATCCCAATGGAATTCAACCTCTTTTGCTAACAATTTGAATAGTGGGGCAGCCAAGTTTGTGAAATTTTGATTGAATCTCTTATAATATCCAACATGCCCTAAGAAGCTTCTAACTTCTTTCTGTGAGCTAGGGATTTTGATTTGAGAAGTAATGTCAATTTTAGCAAGATCTAACCTTATTCCGGTACTAGAAATATGATGGCCCAAGACAACCCCTTCAGTGAGCATCATTCTAGATTTTTCATGGCTGAGGGAAAGACTAGTTTCTTTACACCTGATCAATACTTTCTCCAAATTGTCCAATGCTTGTTGGAAATCATCCCCATATACTGTGAAGTCATCCATATAGACTTCTACACAGTCATGGGTTAAATTATAAAAAAATAGTTAGGACAACCCTCTAAAAGGTGGAAGGGGCATTGCATAAACCAAAGGGAAGAACCCTATAATCATAAGTACCCCATGGGAAAGTAAATGTGGTTTTCTCCTGATCTTCAGGGGCAATTTAGATCTGGTTATACCCACTAAACCCATCTAAGAAAGAAAAGTACCTCTTCCCAGACAAGGTGTTCAAGACCTGGTCTATGAAATAAAAAGGAAAAGGAAAATAATCTCTATAGGTAGCCCTGTTCATCTCTCTAAATTCCATACAAATCCTCCATTTTCCATTCTTCTTAGGGACAATAACTAATGGGGATACCCACTTTCTATCTGAAATAGGGTAAATAAAATGGACATGTAGGAGTTTTGGATCTCTTCTTTCACTATATCTTTTAAGGCTGGATTCATTCTTCTTTGGGGCTGCCTAACATGTATGATTTGATCATTGATGTAAATATGGTGTATACAAGTATCAAGGCAAATTCCTTTCATGTCAGAATAACCCCATGCAAAAGCACCAGGCTGTCCTTGAATCATTTGGATCAATTTTTGTTGCTGATTTGATTTCAGACTAGAATTGATATATAGAGATTTTCTAGGACTGATTTCAATAGTCCGAACAACTGACTCTTCTTATTCATTTACTGCTGATATAGTGAACAATGTAGAAGTGGCGGGATGCCAAACCTCCTGAAATTCATGGCTGAAAATATGTGTAAATTTTGGAAAAGATTGAGGATACTCAATACATTCTGTATTGGCTAAAAATAGGATTAAAATATGTTCTTCAGTTTGTTCTTGAACTCCCTTTGCTTGCTCTAGCGTTAAAAAGATTTGAGCACAATTCTCCTCCCCATATGGATTATATAACCATAAAGGAAATTCAGTGGTTGGTTGGGAAGGAGGAAAGAGAATAAGTTTTTGACTGTGGGTCACATTATAAATTGTCATCTCCCAGACCGACAACTAATAAATGCATCAATAGTGGCCAACCAAGGTCAACCAAGCACAACTGGAAGTCTAGGTTTGGAGGATTTTGAATGAATTAACAAGAAGTCCACATGATACTCCCATGAGGCTAAGGTGACTGTTACATCATCTAGACTTCCTGCTATGTTGATGACTGATTTGTCTTCCAATTCCAACAAGGCATGCGTTGGCCTTAAATGATTTAGTTGCAGTGTTCGCATGGTGTCAACAATCATACCATTTATTTGCACTCCTAGATAAATAAGTGTATTCGACAAGGAAATACCATTGATTTCTATAGTCCCCACTAGATTTCCTGGATCATTATATTTAGATAGCATTTATGATATAAATTCTGACAGTTGTCCAACCACCTGTATAATAGGAGGTTCCTTCCTCTTCCTTACAGGTTTTTTGATGCAAATATCCCTTATAATTTTGGCATAGATAGGAATATCTTTGATGGATTGAAGTAGGGGAATATTTACACATATATTCCTTAGCTCAACTTCTAAATCATGTCCTAGAGGTACCTCGGGTTTCTTCACAAGTAACCTTTCTAGATTAGGTGGAGGATTAGTTTCCTGAGGTATTTCTGACGGTTGAGGAGTATGAGGAGGAATTTCCTCTTGTACATGGATGTCTTCTTCTTCATTTGGTTGGTTATCTATTTGTTCTTATTCTTGAATAACCACTATAGAATTTGGTTTATTCAAGACCTTCCCAGATCTTAATTGGATTTCATTCAGTGAAGTAGGAGTTATCACATAAGTTGGGAAAGTTTGTACTTCAAGATTCTGTATAGGTTTTGGAGGTCTATTGTTCGGATTAGGGATGGGTTGTGCAGGAATAAGGGTATTTTGAGGGGGGTTTGAATTAGGTGCAACTTGCATTTGTTTTTGTTGATTTGGGTTTGAAGGTAATGTGAGTTGTTGTTGTAGCTAGGAAGTTGGAGGTAGAGTAGGTGGATTAAACCCAGGTAATAACTGAGAGATATTGGAAGGATATTGTGGGAAAGTAGGAAAAGTTGGTGGTTGAAAAGGAACATTCCCATATGCAGGCCCCCTCCATCCTTGTTTCCAAGGTTGGACTTGTGGTTGCTGATTTTTCCATTGAGAGTAAGGCATTGGGGGAATCCATTGTTTTTGTGAGTATTGTGGGGTAGGATCGAAAAACATATTAGGATTTTGTTGTTTCCGTGCTCTCTTAGGAGGATATGATGTTTCCCGAGGTTCTCCTCCTCCCTTAAAAATGGATTTTAGTCTAAGTAAGGAAGGAAACTAATTGGTAAGGTGATCTTATGTACAGAGCCCACAAATTTCAATGAAATTAATCAGACATTCTTTTTCAGGATGCCTCTTCCTACACTGAGGACAGAAAATTGCTAAAGTAACATTTTCTTCTTGTTTCTTTTTTATCTTCATGGTGTCTAACTGGGTGCTGATTGTGTTTAGGATGTCCGTTTTGAATTTTTCTAGCAGATTCCCTAATTATATCCTTGTAACAAATCCTGGAGTAGGTTTGGTAGTTCTGCTTATAGGTTCCCTTACACTTTTCCATATTTTAGCTTGGCTTCGAGAGTACCTTTTACAATACTTTGCAATGTCTGCAAATGGCTTCTGATATACATCCGCAGGACTCTTGAGATTTATTACCTCAATACAATCATCCCTTATACCCTTCAGGAAGATGGTCCTAACTATGGTTGTGTCTAAGGTGAATTGTTTTGTCTTTTGATAATTATATAGGAACCTTTCTAGGTAATCTTGCAAACTCTCCTCCTCAGACTGCTGCATTTTAAAGATATCATTCCTAGCATCTCTAGGTCTGCAATAATCCTGATATTTCTGGAGGAAGGTTTCTTTCATACCATCCCAAGATAAGATAGTATGCTCTCCTATACTCATAAACCACCTTAATGTTGAGTCTTTAAGTATAGATGGAAAGAGTTTTAATTTTTGTGCACTATAAGTATAATTGTAACTCCTACATAGTATATCAAATTCAAACAAAAATGAATCAGGATATTCTGTTGACATACCATGGAAATGAGGTAGTGATGAAAATGGGATATTCTTCATAGAAACATCGTTGGTAATGTCTAATATTGGGAATCCAAATGTCTCTGTTTCATTATTTGCATTCCCCTCCTCATCTGCCATATATCCAAATAACACGTTATAGGTTGCAGGTAATGTTTCCCCACTAAGTGATGGTTCAACCACTGGGTTGGTTGGGATATCCAACTGTTCCAATACTTTGTGTGTTTCTCCAATGGTAGATTCAACCTCTTCTACCACTACCTCTATCTCTTTTCCAACTCTTCCTTCTGATTGGGTCGCCAGTGCTTCCCTTACTGCTTGCTGTGATATGTTCTCAATATGCACAATAGCTTCAGATTTAGGACCTTTGACTGTAGTTTCAATTACTTCCTTTGAACTCTCTCCTATGAGAATTTCTCCTACATAAAAATTAGTTGAATTAGTATGGGGGGTTTTCTTGATTTTTCTGTAACTTTGGGACGTTTTCTTGAATTTTCTGCAATTTTGAATGCAATAAATCTACCTTTTCTATCTCTGTGTCTATGCATAAAAAGAATATCTAAATACTAACTCAACACAAAATTTAGCTACTGAAGGTAAGAGGACAACCTGAATTTGGAGCAACCCCACTAAAGTGGATGCGTGGGCTCTTCCATCATGTCTTACCGTCTTCTCTCCTCCCTTAGGTCATCCTTAAAACCACTTCAAAACCATAAAAACAATCTAATGCAAACAATACCTATTACCATTTACAACTCCCCGACAACGACACCAAAATGTTGGAGCAATTATATGTTTAATATATTGCAAACATTTAATATATCAATCTGGTTTCATAATCAATAGAGTTGATGCATTATATGTGCCGATAATAGATAAGCTCTTATGTCTGATGAGTATGGCCTATATAAGAAAACACTCTAAAACCAAATACTCTATTTTCACACTTTTCAAATAACACTCTCCACACATTCCAAGAATTAGAAAGAAAAACTCATAAACAAGCATATGATCTAAAGTTCTTGCTCAGGTGATGAATCTATTCATTGCAGGCTCATGAAAGGGAAATATGAACTTTGAATCTATCTTCTGGAGCAACTAAACTAACAACAATTAACACTTTGCATATTTAAAAGAAAGCTGAATCAATCCTAGAAGAAATACCAGGTAAAGTAAGACACTCCATTATAGGTGCATGTAGGGTGAGAGATGGAGTATTGATTGTGCCTGTGTTTGCAAGATGTAGCCTAGTCACTTCTAGAAGAAATTCAAAGTGTTGTGGGATACTCCATTATAGGCTCATGTAGGGTGAAAGATGGAGATCTGAATTATCCCTAGATTTGCAAAATAGAAATGGATACTCAAGCATATAGTCTAACAAATGATTTCCTTCATAAAAACACAGAAAGATAACAAGTAATTACTCAAAAGTAGTTGCACTAAGAAATATTACATTGCACACAAATCTCTCACTCACTTAGGATTACCACACATCTATATTGCATGCTATCAAGTGTATCACTGGAACATAACACGAATAAAATTAGATGCTATGATCAAACATAGAATTATTCTATCCACACATAGAAAACCAAAATTATATTCACAATTAAATACAAAGAATTGTACCTTGATTGGGTTGATGGGACCTTGCCATACCGACAAGGTATTTCTTAAAATAAACTTATAGAAGAGAAGATTTGAACACACACATAGAATCCATGAACTGTAATTTATATCATTACTTCAGAAAACAGAGGTACAATCAACAGTCTTCAAGAATCAATCTTACAACATAACAATGCTTAATTCTATCTCTCTATATCTATCATCTACAAGGCCTTCTCTTTAAAGAGAAAAAACCGTTACAATCAAAGTCTGGAGATGACATCAAATATTTGCACAAATATTACAATTGGTTGATGTATTGATTTTCAAGGGAATGATTTCATCCTCATGACACGAAGTGCATGAGTGATGAAATGTATCTTGGTATTCAATGAAAAAAAAATGTTTGAGCCAACAAATTCCTTGGACCCATCGAGAACAACCTTGTTCAAACACCCAAGCCTGCAAATACAGAACGGGTACCAGACGCGTAAAACTAGAGAAAAAGAATGGTACTGGACGCACACAGTCACATAAATCGGTACCAGACGCACACAATCATATAAATTGGTACCAGACTAAAACAAGAACATGTGTCGGATGAGCACATAAATAGGTACCAGATGAACTCAACATTGGTACCAGACGATCGCGAAGATAGGTACCAGACGAGTGTAGAAATAGGTATCAGATGAGCTGAGTACCGAATGAATGCCGAAACAGGTATCGAATGAATATGATTTTTTGCCATAAGGTATGCTTAGATCAGTCAAAGTAATTAGAGATAATTAAACATCAATTATTCAATCCCAATCCTTAATAAATCTCATAAATCATGATTAAACATAAGTTACCTCATATGTACACAATAATGGCTAAAGGACATGTCTATTGAGGAAAATAGGCAAATAATGCATATGTATGAGGCAAAATTGGTTAGGATATGAGACAAGATAAGGCAATTGGAGGTAGCAAAAAGGAGACTCAACATTGAAATTGATCCTTTTATAGGATATTTTCATGGCATATTGATTCAATTAAGGAATACAAATCAACAAATAGCCAAGCCCTACAAACCTCAATACCAGTTCTTTGATATTGCTAATTGATTGCTATCTCCCTTGCTGCTCTTGTGATCCTTTCCTCAAACCTTGCCTTATGCACTTATTTTCTCCATATATGAGTCATTTAATCCAATAGATATGCCATCCTTCGATATCTCAATGAATTCTATCCACTGATATGAGATCCCATTTAGTCACTGTCCTTCGTGGCTCAAGCACTTGAGCAAAAGTCCATCTTTTCTCCTAAGTGGATGACTCAAGCACATAAGAAAAATTACTTCTCTACTCCTATGTTCTCTCATGTGGCTCATATCTCTAGATGGAAGTCCTTCTCCACCTATATGAGATCTCCTTGCTGACTACCCAACCTCCTATTGTTTCCTAGCAAGCCACCCAAAAACATTTCCAGCTGAAAATACCTCTATATTGTCCTGTACGACCTTGTATGCGACTATCACAACTACAACTCACATATGTATGTGATTGTGCCTTCTCTGACTCATATATGTCTTCATAAACTTGAAAAAACCCATGTTTTTCCTCAGTATTGTTGTTTCCCAGAAATCAGTCCTTCAATTTCTTCCTGCTAGTTATAGATCTGCTAAGATCTCTTGCAAATCTAACAGATCTGCTACAAAAAATAGTGGATATGTACTTACTCCTTTAATCACCCACCTTGACACTCTTGATCCCATATATATGCTCATGTAACCCTAGATATAAACTTGATCTCTCCCCTGGTCACTCAAATCTCATATATGTGTCGTTGTGCACTTGGTTTCATCCCAAAGCAACCTTGCTCTGATACCATGTAGATTTTCCATGGATTAAACTCTTGGTATGATAAAATACCATGTTAATATTTCACCACTTCAACTCATCACCTGGCCGTTATCTCAAAATAGAATCACTTTATCTACTAAAAGCACAACTAAGTAATCAACTAAACATGCAGTGGAAGCATAAACTATGAAACCAAATCAAGCATACATAAAAACCAATATTTTCATGTACAAACCCTTGGAAAATCCCCAGAGGGAAAAATAGTTCCAAGATGCTTTTATTAAGGTCAAATCAGTGCTCCCATAATAGGGAAAATGGCCCATTGAGAGAATATACACTACAAACAATCTTGGCAATGCTTATACTGTTGTACGACCCTATACCAACACATTTCCCAAGGTGTACAATATTTTCCTTCAATTGACCCGTGTACATACGTGACTGTCTCTTTTACGACCCATGTACATGTACAAAAAACCCATATGGACACTTTTGTATGGGCCTGTACTTCACTTTGGATTCTATCCTTTAAAACCCATATGCGACTGCCTATTCTCCCTCTCCTCCTTGACCTACATGATCTCTAGATGCAAGTCCTTCTTCACCTATGTGATATCTTGAATCACGGTCCTTTGTGATCCAACCCTCTCTACATCAATACTTAGATGAAATATCTTCACCCAACATGTGATATATCCTCACTCTAGTGTAAGAAAAAGTCCTTCTTTTCTTTTACACTCCTCACTCTACCAAAAGTCCTTTTGTAGGTCCAACCTTGATCTGTCATCAAGGTATCTGATCTTGACATCTCACCAAAGATCCATACCTTAGCATCTCACCAAAGGTCCCTACCTCGGTCTCTCACTAAGGGTCTCTTGATCTTGGCAGCTCACCAAAGATCCTACCTTGACCTCTCATCAAAGTACTTGACCTTGATCTCCCATCAAGGTTCTCTTGATCTTGGAATCTCACCAAAGATCCTTGATTGTGTCAACTCCCTCAACACAAGTGACTTCCTCTAGGAATGTCTTCCTCCTTCACATAATATTCCTTTTATAATAATGAGTTTACCCTAAATCCAAAACCCTAGATCTCCAAAGTGATCAAAGGCTGATATCTAATCTCACCTTCGCTTTAGATCTACAAACTATGACTTAATTTAACTTTCACTTAAGTTAGTAACTCATGTTAACTCTAAAAGGTCATTCACTTTAATAATCACTTTACTAAAGTGAAACTCCTAAGTCCTGATGACTTCCACATGCTAAATACAAGCCAATGAAGAAGTACCTGTCCGATGCTACCATTAACATCAACAATGAGATCATTATTATTGCCAGTAATTAGTAAGTCATCGACATATAGAACAATAATCAAGCTGGCTCCATTGGTATGGAGTACATAAAATATGTGATACGATTCACAACATTTAAAAGCAAGTCAAAGAAAGAAACAATCTATCTTAACATACCAAGCTCAGGGAGCATGCTTCAAACCATAAAGCGACATTTTGAGTCAACAAACCAAGTTTGATTCTGCCACAAAACTAGGTGGTTGTTCCATGAAAATTTCTTAAGATTATCTCCATGAAGAAATGTGCTCTTCACATCCATATGATGGATTTTCCATACAAAACGAGTTGCAAGGGAAAGAATCATCCTAACAGATTTCATCTTTGTGATAGGAGAAAAATTTTTAGTCTAGTTGATGCCTTCTTGTTGAGAGAATCCCTTTGCAACTAGGCATGCTTTATGTCTCTCAAGAACACATTCAGAGATAAATTTGGTCTGGTAGACCCATTGAAATTTCACAATGTGTGATTCTTCGACAAAGAATCAATTTATGTCTGCATGGTTTGCTCTCATTCAAGTCATCCTTCAACATATAAGTAGGTAACATGATAAGAAGTTTCAAGTACATGAGTCATCAAGGCAACATTAACATGTTACTTTTTACTTTGAGTCTGTTGTATGGAGGAGACATCTCCAACGTCAACTCCAACCACTTCAATTATTTTGGTAGCCCGTCTGGGTAAATGAGAAACATGTAAACTATGGTTCATTTTAGTAGGTTGATTATAAGTCAGATAGTTTTCAGTCGGTGGACGAGTCAAGATATAGGATGACATAATAATCAACTCAAAGATCGATGGTCTAGTCGAAACAAGAACACAATTCAACTGCCTAGTTGAAGGATTGAAATATGGATCATGCACACCATTTTCAGAGATAACATCAAAGGGATCATATTGCAACAATCCATAAGAGGCATTCAACAACTTAATTCCATAACTCTTCTCATCAAATTGAACATTCCATCTGACAATGATTTGTCATTTGACATGATCAAACAATCAATGTGTTTTCGACTCTTCAGAGTAGCCCATTATGATGCAACCATGAATATTTTCATCCAACTTCTTTCTATAATCATAAAAAAATGAGTCGAGGCAACACATCCAAATAGACAGAGGTGGCCGATAGAAGGCTTCTTTCCACACAATTGTTCGACTAGAGTAATTGAAAGAGAAACTAGAGTTGAGTTGAGATTAAGCAGATATTTTCACAATACACCGCTTCAGCCCTGTTAGCACTAGGAATCACCTTCAGATTGCATGGAAGGCAAGCCCAGTACCCATCAGGTTATATGTGAATGTAAGAGTGTTTTAAAGGGTCAAATGGAAAAAGACTCGAAATGATAATGTTCCAACTCAGAAAAAAGGGCTAGCATGCACCGGCACTCAAGGTCTTGGCTAACTTCAATTAGTAGTTTGGGAGTAAATATGAATAGAGGGAAGACATGTATGAGAGGAATGTAAGGGCTACTATAAACATCAGGTCTACAAAAGCTTAAGGAAGAAAGTTTCTTAACACAAGATCTTCTTAATGTCAGAAACTAAGGAAGCTAAATAAACATCATGATAATATAATGATCAAACATCCACCATAACATCACCACAATTATTCATGTGAATAATTCAAAGCATGAAAATTTAGCATCACAAGAAAATAGGCTGAAAGAAAAACTGATTTCTATTAGTAAAAAATTCTTAAGTCCAGTACATAGCTATATCATAGTCACTTCATCAAAATATTACAGTCTAAGGGAGCCTTGCTCAACCATCTGAACCTACTAAAGCTTTTGATCTATCTACTTATAACAAAAGGGAGGCAACAACTGGAGGTACGAGTTGGCCTCCTTCCCTTGAAAATCTCTAAACATTTATTTGTTCTAACAATTTAGATAACAACCTATGCTATAAAACAGGAAAATGTTGGTGACTAATCCAACCATGCTTCAAACTGATTTGATTCTCTTTGTTGCGCAACTCCTATTTTGCCATGTGTCTTTTAGGAGCGTGTAATTGTCCTCATAATTCCAGCTGCTTCTTCTGCACCTTCTCCATCATCACTTTATCCAAAAATTTGTTAGCTTGGTCCTCCTAGATTCCTGGTGATTGCCGACAACTTCCTTGGGTAGAAAATCTCAAAACAGGACAAGGAGAAAAGATAGCACCTGTAGGTAGCGCCACTGTGCTGCATATGTGTGCAAATATTTTCCCTCTGTGAAATATTAAGTAGAGAAATTACGTAGCGCCCCTTATGCTGTGTTTGTGTGCTAACCTGTTGTCTGCCAGATATTGGGTAGCGAAATTACGTAGCACCACTATGTTGCACCTGTATGCAGATTCTGTTCTCTGTGAAATATTAGGTAGTGCCACTTTTGCTGTGCCCATGTGCATGTTTAGGTAGCACTATAAAAAACGCAACACCTCCAATATTGTAGGTGTGCAGAGCAAGTGTTGGTATTTCATAATGTCAAACCCATTGTATTTAGGTGTCTTGGCAGTACTGGAGGTAGTGCATTTTACCACTGAGGGATTTAACACTTAGTAAAAGCCCAAAAATATGATTGTTAAATGCTTAAAAGCATGTATAGATGGTAGAGGTAATATTTGAATATTAGTTAACCCTCCCAAAAAGGAACCATCCTAAAAAATGGGGCTTACCTTTCACCAACTATTTTTTCAGCTTGACACTTAACCTCACACTCTTTCTGGTAGAAAGATGATCTTCACTTGTCACAACAGACTTCTTCTTCTTAGCCATGACATGCTTTTTTAATGGAGATATGCTCTCCTTGACTGCTTCTATCTCTTTCTCAATAGCAACTTCAACCAATACCTACAATTTTCTTTGGGCCACCTCATATTGATATTACTGCAACTCTGCTTTGAGCTTCTTGTTATGAGACTGGAAGCCTCTATTTTGTCTATAAAGGTTCTTTAGCTATCTATGAAGGGGCTGATCTTTTCTTCTTGCAAAACTTTCCAAGTCAAGGGTATGAATGTAGCCATCCATAAACTCTATCATCTTGGCTCTGTTAGATATGGCTTCCTTTTTCAATTGAGCCACCTCCTTCCTAGCATCCTTGAGTTCCCTTATTAACCTTTTGACTGTATGACCATCAGGGGGAGTAAAGACATGCACAGTCTCAACAGGTTTCTTCTCAATCTCCTCTTCCACCTGCATAGGAATTGCCTTGTTTGCCTCATCAGATTTCTTGGTGTATTTGCTTTTACCTTTCTTACTCTGCACATGGGTTTCTTCTTTTCTTTCCACAAGCTTCTCAAAGTCTTTCTCGAAGGTCTCATCTTTCCTCTCCAAAGGTCTTTTAGTACCTTTACCCTTCCCTTTTTGTACATGAGCTTCTTGTTTCTCTTCCACGATATTTTCAATGCCTTTACCCTTCTTCTTTTGAATAGGGGTTTTTGGTAAAGACCACTCTTTGAAAACATCCTTAGGAATTGATGACCTTGTGAAAGGTATTTTACCCTTGATTTTGACTGCTGGAGGAGAAAATGGGAAGAGTAGCTTCTTCCCTTTATTGGATGTAGCTTTGGTAGAATAAGGTACCTCTTCTAACCCTGGTGGAGGAGGTGGTGAAAAATATCTTTGTGGGGAAGGACAAGCTTCCTCCTCAGCTCCCGTAACCTGCTTGCTGACCTCTGAAGCTTGAACAGAAGGCTCTACCCTTCCTCTTCCTACTAGTCCCTACTTTAGTAGCACTGGTGGGTGATAGAGGACTTTCCTTCTATGATTGAGGAGTTGATGCTATATCCCATTTGAAATGAGAAGTAACAACAAAATGCTTCCATGAAGTCTCTTTCTTACCCAATTCCTCAGAGACTAGCATTCTGATCAATCTAGAGTGGAAAAGGATAGAATTCACATCCTTAGATTTGTCTTGAATCCTGTCTGACATCTTACCTATACTCCTTAATAGGTAATAGGGGATATTCATCTCAACCTTACAAGTAAAATGCAGCAACAACCTTATATGGTACTGGTACAATGTGTTAAATCTCCCTTCACATGTAAAATATCTCTGTATGATATTCAATATTCTGTCAAACTGTTCAATCAATTGACTCCTTGGCATACTCTTAGACAAATCATTGGCTTGATATTCAGGTTTGAAGAGATATTTAGCATAGGCTGAACTCAAAGCCATGGCTTTGAACCACTTTTCACCTGTAATGGGAATTCCTGTTGCAGCTGAGATAGAGGCTTCAGTCACCTCAAATTCCGAATCCCCAACCCTGGTTTTCCTGCCATCAAAATGTAATGCAAAATATCTTGCTACCTCTGGATGGCCTCTCTACATATTCTGGCAGAAAGAGAGGCATCCTGCTCTTTGAAATACCTCCCTTGCCATGGGCTATGTATCAAAAAGATGCATGTCCACAGGTTCTTTCCTAACCACCTTTCCACCTTTGTGTGTCTTCCTTGATTGAGGAGTCTCCATGGCTTAAAACGAGAGCTTTTAAAGGCTTATGGGATAGTAATAACTAGGAAGACTTTAAATTGGGCTTCAAATGTGCAAGGCTGGCCCTTTAAAATAGACTGGTGTTGGTAAGCCAAGCTTGATTGTGGAAACTACACCCTTAGACTTGTACAAGTATTTGAGAGTGTAAATAGTGAGGGGGTAATCTAGAAATGGCTCTTTGCAATTAAGTAAAAACACCTAACTTTAAGATGAAAGGAAGTAGGGGAAGTAGAGAGGGTTTATGCAACACCTCTGGGTAGCGCAATGCATACGTAGAGGATAGACTATTTGAGAGCTTGCAATTTCAATGGCTAAGGCAGGCAACATTAGTCAGACTTAGATACAGGAAATGAAGTTTATAGGTTTGAAAAGAGAGAAGACAAGGCTAACATGCAAAGACGGGTCCCTTACAACTGTGCAAGCTCAGCAACCAAAACCCGAGTGCAAATTTCTTGTGAAAATTAATATGCAGATGAGGCAAAATGGGATACCTGTGGAGTAGACACCTGTTGGAATCTTCAATGAGATTGTTATTGGATAAATCCGTAAGTGTGGACACAAACTGATCTCCCTAGATCCACCTAGATCTAGAACAAAGCAAGACAGAATAATACTCTTTCCCTAGATTTTGACTATTGAATTAACTAGGAGGCAAGAAATAATAACATACCTTATTATCGCTTCCTATGGTCTTTGTTGCTCCCGCTTCGCTCCAGTGCTCTCGTGCAGTCAAGACCAAGACAACATAAACCAACCAAAGTGAAGAAAGCACTATCTATTCAACAGTCAATACATGTATATGATCAAGGAATTATACAATAAAGTAGAAATAGCTTTATGGGAAAGGGACATATTACTGTATCATATTAATGGAAAGTAAAGATTACAACCTGAGCCTTTATGTCGCAAATTTCCTTTTGATGGTCCTTGGCTCTGAAAAACACACTTTCTCACTTGCATGAAGAAAATCAATTCCTTTGGATGAACTTGCTAGAGTCTCCAAGCTGCTGTAGCATTAGTCCTTCACACAATTCTTTCACTAATTCTCCAATGAATCTCTTGCTTAACCTTGCTTCCTTCTTTGCTTAACCTTTTCCATGAGAATTCCCTCAATATATAGGAGAGAATAAATTAGTTACTTGGATAAGAATGATCCCAAAATATCAGGGAATCTAGTACTAGGATAACCATTTGAATGCCATCTCATCCTTCTAGAAGTTTCCCTTCTAGAAACATCGAAAATTCATCTTTTTCCTTGCTTAAGAAAGAGTTAGCACCCTAGCAGTTCAACACAGTGAAAAATTATCACACTCTAGCTTAAGGTAGTCTGCGAGAATCATGCATTCTCGTAGGCAAATGTATTAGCAGCCTGCGAACCTCCTTCAAAAATGATATTTCTAGAAAGAGAAGAAAGTAACTTTTCTCAGGAGAAAGTTCTGATGAAGAGCCTGAGTACACCATCATCCATACATCATCACGATGACCAAAATCATGGGTAATAGAATTCCCCCCAAAGTATGAGTGTTGGAACCAATGACAACCGATAGAATTTGTAAGCTGCATGTGTGTGTTGAGAACTGAGAGCACATCTAATCGAAAATCTGCGAACAACCAAGCATCTGCAGAATATCATATATATAAATTTTGAGGTAGGCATTCCCATACTCAGATCACAGACTGATGACATTATATACATGGGTCATGGACACCAATCATACACTGTGGATCCATGCCATCAAAATATAGCATAGCCACTGGAATACACTGTGGATCTATGCGAGAAATTTCACATCAAGACGACATAGCCACGAGACATACATATTGGATCTATGTGTTGCAAATTATACATACTCCATTGCAACCTGGATCGCAAAGATGATATCTGGGGTCTTCAATTTCGTTGCTCAAACTACGAATCTAACCATGTGATTACATGTGTTGAAGTCGAACATGGTAGAAACCACTTGATTACCGGTCATTGATGAAACCGTTAACAAGTGTGAGGGAAATCACCATTGATGTCAATGACTCCCAAGGTACCATAGTACAATCC
>ML788713.1:644261-659573 GCA_009831015.1 Picea engelmannii
ATGACTCCCAAGGTACCATAGTACAATCCATCAAGTGTGAATAAATGAGTTGAAGTTGAACATCCGATGGAATCTTTCGATCAGGGGTCAATGATGTAAACCCACTGTCGAAAGCGAGGAAACCTGCCATTGAGGCATGCAAGCTCCAAGGTACTAAATAATTTCTAAGTCTTGATTCCGGATAATGAGTTGGAGTCGACGAAACAAAACTCGTCACAGGAGGGCCTTAATGTATCCCCCATCAATGACACGAAATGAGTAACAGATTTTGAAAGTGAAACAGAGTAGGACTTGGACACAGGGAAGGCCGACATGGAGAGAATGGATAACTGTAGATGGCCGACTCAATATAGGTTTCAGATGGACTTCTCTTGAACATATGAATGACACGACCAATGATTTGGCAGCATTGACTCAAAGACGACACAGGGAATGACCTTGTAGAAAATCGAATGAGAGACAAATGGATTTCCAAAACCGGATTCAAATGATGAATAGGGGGTGTCATGTTCAAGAGCGACACTGACTGCCAATTAATACGACGATGAAAACATATCCCTTTCCCAAAATTTCCCCCACCATTTTTGGCAAGTACCTCTTTATTTTTACGCAAGCTTGAGGAGGATAACATATGCTTGTTAATGTAAGCTCATCCTTCAGACGAGTCCCTCAGAGTATGTTTAACGAACCCTAAGAAGGAGTGGTTCGGTCCCATCATGGGTTTGTCAATGTTTGTTTAACGAGTCCATAGATAGAAAACTCGAAGGTTTTTCAAGGTTATAGAGTTTGGAAAAACACTTAAAAGAGAAATCTCTCAGTTCCTTTTTCGTAAAATAGTTTGGATGAGATCGAAAAAGAGATAAATTATCGCTCATAAGACGCGTACTTCAAATACTTTATCGAGCATGAAAATAGCAAGGTCGCTTGGCGTTCTTTTCATGTTTAGAGAGTCTGAAAAGAGATTAAAGAGGACTCCAGGGGGGTTCCTTTTTCATATAATCTTGTTGAGCCTGAAAAAGTGATAAAAGTATGCTCAATCACGTTCTCAGGTATTTACGAGCGCAAGAACGGACAAAAACAACGCTCGAGGTTTTATAAAAAACAATAAAAAACATGCCATAACGAAGAAAAATATATCCATACCTCCATACTTAATCATCCAAGTCATCACGCCTGCAAGTCATTACACTCAACATGACATTAGGGATTAGGTTTAATTGATAAATAACCATAAAAAACTGAAAATGACATAGTAAAAGTAAATAAAATGAGTAAATACTCTTTTTTACCACATCATTTTACATTTCCACTATTGAGCTCCAAAAACCCCTCTTTTACCCTCCAAGTTTGGCATCAATTTGCGGGAGCTACGAGAGACCATTCAACGAGCTGTCTGCAACTTTAAGGTAAGCTCTTCGTCCTTGACATTTTCATGGTTGAATTTTGTGATTTCATTGGTTAAATTCTTAGTTTTAAGTTGTTTTTTCAAGCCCTACATGCACGCTGGCATTCTCGCAAGCAGGCCATGCAGGGCCTGCGAGAATGAGGCGTTCTCGCAGGTGAGCCTAAGGCCACTTGCGAGGTTCTCGCACTATGCATATGGGGCACTTGTGAGAACCACAAAGACAATTTTTTTTTTTAAATTTTTAACCAATGAAAAATATCTAAAGCATGAAAAAAGTTATTAATCCTCTTATTGTGTTCCTTGTGTAGATAATTTTCCATCAACATGGTGCTAGAGTGGCACGAAAGGGAACATGAAGAGGATAATGCAATGGTCGAGAATCATCCTCCTACCATAGCTGCTTTGAGAGACTGCGGGCTCTTGAAATACTTTCGCATCCCGGGCATGAGGGCCCAAGTCAGACTTTTAGAGTACCTGGTTCGCATGTGGGACCCAGATCAACAGATGTTTCGTGTGGGGGTCCACACACTGTCCTTAGACATTGAGGACATTTACTTTTTGACCGGATTGTCCCGACGAGGATACTATGTGAGCCTGACCGGTAGTAGAGGTGGTGGGCTACCGATGAGTGAGTACTGCCGTATACACTGCGTACCCGAGGCAGAGAGAAAGAAAGAAAAAGTGGCTATCTGGGGGGTAACAGACTTGACCCTCCATACTATCCTTTTCACTATAGATCGAATGGCTGGGAGTTCTTCTCCTCATATGGAATTACAGAGTTACTTCTAGTACACTATTGAGTGTACTGAGCCTCGAGTGTTCAATTGGGTAGATGCAGTGCTGCGCAGTATAAAAAGGCAATTGACCAAGTGCAGGCATGGCGAACTGAAGCAATTTGGGTATGGATCTTTGCTGGTATCCTTCTTCCTTGAGCAGGTCCTATTACTGAGGTTACAGGTGGAGTGGAATTTACCAACTCCCAGGGATCCGTGAATGCTGAGATGGTGTCGGCTCATGGCCTGGCACGTAGCAGGACCTATCATCAAATATGATGATACTTTCTTTCACTGGCTTCAACCACAGATGTTGATGGTTTATGACTACGCTTATGCTGGGCTGGATTTCCGAGGAGATTCGGATTTGGCATTGCCAGAGGATTCTCAGTGGGGAGACCTTGGTAAGAAGTACACACATTTGTTTCTTTTTAAATGTTTTTGTGAATTTTTATCATATTCAAATGTTTTTGTTTTATATGTTCATCCAAATACTAACACAAAATTGTTTGTTGATAACACAGATGTTGGACCGTATAGACCTCCTGGCACTTCTCCTATCCAAAGGTGAGGAGAGGTAGCAACAGCACCACAGTATGCTGAGGATTATCAGGTGGTGGTACAGAATTTAGAGGGTCTGACAACAGACATTCCAGATATGACTCTGGAAGAGGTTCCATGACATGATCAGTGTCACACTGTAGGGGTATCAACATCTATGAGTCGACTGCTCCGTAGAGTTGCTAGAGCAGTTGTGTGTTACCGTGAACGTCATCCGTGACGTCACTTTGTAGAAGCTATGAGCTTCAAATTTTGATATTTTGGTCTTCGAACAAAATTTTTGTAAAAACCGTTTTGATCATTATATATAGAGACTGCTTCTACTGGTTTACTTTATATTGTGTGAATTTCGATGTGTTTGATTTATAAATGATTCAAATGTCTGTCCAATACATAATTAGCCAATGCATATGTTAATGTATTTAGACATATAGGAATATGTTGATATTCAATGTGATCAAAATAACATTCCAAGAGGCGAATTCGCAAATACACCCATAATACAGTAGGACTTAGAATAGAGTAGACGTTACTTAACTGTAGTACTACAAGCTGTGAGTCAAGTCGCACAACCAAATGACGGATCCCAAGTGAGATAGCATCAACCAATAATTCAATAACGGTGCTATACTCTGCAATGTTGTTGGTCGCACGGCCAAGGCACACACCTCGTAAAGATACAAGTTCATTTGTTGGGGTATAGATTGCCCATGCAGTGGAAGCAAGGTTCCAAGTACTATGGCTAGCACCATCAGCGAAGCCAATATAGGGTAGCGAAGACTCCAACATTTGGAAATCAAACACAATGTTACATAAGGGCAGAGACCAGATAATGACAAAAGAAAACTATAGTAACACACACAAAGTATGATACATTAAAATACAAACTTACTTGTGCACAGATGACTTATGCATAGTACTTCTTCAAGTACAATCCATTTTTGGGTTCACTCAAAGGGATACCATCGTAATCGACCAACTCATATGCTCCTTTCTCCAAAACTCAGCGAACGATATAAGGGCCTCACCACAAAGGTTCAAATTTCCCAGCTCCTAACAAATCTCGATCCTGTTCATAGAGAAGAACAAGATCACCTTCAGAGAAAACGCAAGGTTTGACATGTTTGTCATACTGGGCCTTGACATGTTTTTTATGGGATTCTATTACTAGAGTGGCATCACGTCGAGTTTCATCTAATCGCATAAGATACAACATACATTCTTCTTCAGTGGAAGTGTTGGGTAGGAGTTCTATAGCTAGCTTCAAAGAAGGTATCTCACATTCTATAGGAAGAATGGCTTCCACACCATAGACCAACTGAAAAGGTGTAAACCCAGTAGCGGACTTGACAGATGTCTGGTAAGCCCACAATGCCAAAAACAACATTGTGTGCCAACTTGTTTTATGAATTCCTATCATCCGTCGAAGCATAGTTATAAGAATTTTGTTAATAGCTTCGACCTAGCCATTATCTTGTGGATAATAGGGTGTTGAGTTATCATGGCGAAGACCCAACTTCTCCGTAAGTTCAGACATCATAAAATTCCTAAAGTAGCTACCGTGATCAGTGACGATAGCTTGGGGAACACCAAAATGAGCTATGACATGATTAAAAAGAAACAAGGCCGCAGTCTTTCCAGTATTGTCGAATGTCGGCATCGCCTCGGCCCATTTCGTAAATTAATCAACTGCTACAATAATGTAACCATGCCCCCCGACCGAGTGAGGGTGACATGTCATGAAATCAATGCCCCATTTTGCAAAAGGACCAACTGAGACCACAGGATGAAGAGGAGCAGGATGTGACCGAATTTTCTGATTGTAGGTCTGGTAGGCATGGCATTTATGAACGGCAGTAATGCAGTCGTTAAACAAAGAAGGCCAAAAATAGCCTACGCGTAAGATCTTTTGGGCAGTAGCATACCCAGACATATGACCACCACATGCTCTAGAATGGCAGTCATTCAAAGCTTTCTCGGCTTCATCGAACGTTAGATAACATCGAAAAATAGAGTCAATACCCTGACGGTAAAGAGTATCTCCGAGGATAATGTATTGAAAAGCTTGATAGCATATGCAACGTCGTTCAATACTAGACAAAGCAAGACAAAAAGTCTGAGTTTGGAGATATATAATGATATCTCCATACCAAATATCATCAGTGCTAATAAGGAAAAGAGATTCATCAGGTAATGAATTAACTGCTACATTTTCCGTGGAAGAGTGTGGAAAATCGCATATCAACTCAACAAAAACTAAGGATTTCTTAGACTTGGCCCAATCGAATTCCAAGTCAAACTCTTGGAGTATGAAAATCCATTTGGAGTATTTTCCCCCTAGCAATTGACGTGTCAAAATATGTTAAATAGGGTTGCAATGAGAAATCACCGTAGTTTTCCGTGAGAGGATATAGTGCCGGAAGCGTTGGACGGCTTGAACGACAGCCAAGGCCAATTTTTCAACATGTTGATACTTGATTTCGGTGGGTGTGAGACTTTGACTCAAGTAATAAACAACATGTTCGTCGTGCGCATCATCCTCTTGGATGAGAACCATGCCAATAGTGTACTCCGAGGCAGCAAGATAAAGGAAATAATCACGACTGTAATCGGGAGGAAAAAGAAGCGGAGCTCTCATGAGGGACAACTTCAAAGCTTCAAAAGAATTATTGGCAATGGTATCCCAGATGACCTCTGAATCTTTCTTTAGTAGCCGTGTAAAACCACAAGTGATCTCGGCGTAATTAGGGATAAAACGATGAAGAAAGTTTGCTTTCCCCTGCAAACTTTGTAACTGGCGTAGTGTAGAAGGAGGAGGGAGATTAAGAATCACCTCAACCTTAATAGGATCCACCCAGATCCCTTGATGAGAAATGATAAAACCTAGAAGACGACCAGATTCTACAAAAAAAACACACTTGTGAGGATTTAAACGTATACGATAAAATCGACAACGAACGAAAATGGCTCGGAGATGAGTGGAGTGATCGACTCTGTGCAAAGAATGAGCTGGAAAATCATCTAAATAGGGTTGAACGATATGCTTTATATCATGAAAAGCATAAGACATAGCACGTTGAAAAGTCGCGCCCGCGTTCTTAAGTCTGAAAGGGAGTTTCCTATAGGCAAAAGTACCCCAAGGACAAATAAAGGCAGTCTTATGTTGTTCCTCGGGAGCAATGTTAATTTGATTATAGCCGGAGAAACCATCCATGAGGGAGAAGATTTCACTTCCGGCGCAGTCATCGACAATCTGATCAACGAAGGGGGTAGGAAAGTTGTCCTTGGTACAAGCTTTGTTAATATTCCTATAATCAACACATACACGAATACTGCCGCCTTTCTTGTCAATCGGGACTGGATTGGAAACCCATTCTGTAAGAGCCACCGAATAAATAAAGCTGGCTTTCAGAAGTTTTTTAACTTTGAGTTTGATAGCAACTGCTTTCTATGGGTGTACTGGACAAAGGTGTTGCCGGACGGGTTTAGCACCGAGATATGTCTTTATCTCATGTACAACAATCGCAGGGTCAATACCTGGCATTTCTTTGTAGCTCCAGGCGAATATGTCACGAAACTCTTTAAACAGGGATGTATAGGTGACGATTTCATCTTGGGAACATGAAGCTCCAATATGGACATTTTTGATGATTACAGGTTTAATGGATATGTCAATGGGAATCATGGGAGAGATATTACTGAGGTTCCCTTCGGCAAACACATCATGTGTAGATTCGGGAACAGTCAAGATGAAAACAATGGTCGACGGAGTCGAAATCCGTTGGTAGTTCTCAAGAGTGTGTTGTTCCAGAAAGAGTATGGAATGATGATGCCCATTGTCCCAAGGGGTGTCCTCCATGACAGACATGATCATATCGTCAGTGGGAAAGATAACATGAAAATGATCAAGAGACAATTCATTAAGAGAGGGAGTAAAAGGTGTTGCCGATTGAATCACTTGATAAGTGGATTCAAATGGACTTAACGACATTACGTCGTCGAAACGAAGATGATCTCCAGGGTCAGGGACTATCCAAGGGTCAGAAGTCACAGGAAGTTCATGAGGCACGATCAAAATCATGTTGATAGAAACCACTGACGGGTGTGGAACATCAGGCAGTGGAATGGGGAAAGTACCCATTAATGAGGAGTCCTTTAAAAGGTCGACATCGACGTTCTCATAACCTGGCGGGGTTTTAGCAATAAACGACACGTTGCCAGTATGAGTATTGAAATTGAAGAAGGCAAGTTGGTCAACGGTGATAACCTTTCCTTGATGAGGGAAATGTACGACACAAAAAAGGGTTGACACAACTGCGTGCATGGAATCGATCCAGCTGCGTCCAAGTAGAAGATTATAATCAAGGGGAGCGTCGAAGACTTCCACTTCAACTTGGACCGTTTTACCTTCTAACATGATAGGCAACGAAGGGAGAACACCGTAAGGATTAAAACCAGAGCCATTAAAGGCTTTAAGAGTGTTTTGGGATTCATTCAAAGGAGGAGAGCCAATGGCTTTCCAGCAAGCAAGAGACATAACACAAGTCGAGGCACCCTCATCGATAACAGTTCGACAAATGTTCTTGTCAGAGACAACAACTTGGATTTGAAATGCTAGTTGAGGGGGTAACCTTGGAAAGTGATCATCCAAGTCAAAGACTATCAAATTTGTATCTGTAGGGTCAATTCCACCTATAGCTTTCAACAGTGCCTTCCTTTGTGTAGGACAAGATTGAAGGACTTCAAGGGCTGACATCGCTGAAGGTGCATGGGCTAGATCTTCAACAATGTTGTAGTTCTAGGCCGCACGAGCATGAGGATTGAAAGCCAATTTTCGTACGACACCCTTAGGGGGGGGTCTCATAACTGTGTCAAGGCTCGGTCATTCGAGATGAAGAGGACCATTAGCAGGTGGAGTTACTGGAGAGGGTTGTACCAAAGCAGGAGGTAAATCGTCAACCTTCTCCTTAGATGGAGAGTAATCTTTGGCTTGAGTCGTAAGTGCAATGTTGTTCTGCTTAGAATCACCAGTACACATCAAAACATATGATGTAGTAGAAGAGTATGGTTGGTCATGGATGACCAATTGAGCCTGTTGTTGAGACGGGAAGGGTTGGGACAAGACATCTAGTGCAGGGGGTTTCGGGGTTCCCTAAAGGAACTTAGTAACCTCAGCACGTCTTGGACAATCCTTTGTGTAGTGATCATCACCACAAATAAGGCAAGGATATCGGGGTTTGCACTTATCCTGGTCATCAACAGGAGTAGTTTTAGTTTGCTCAACTTGATTATTATTTTTGCCCTCCTTATTCTTGCCTCTCCCCTTTTTAGATTTGTTTTTACCGGCTGGGGTAGATTGGACAACATTTACCTTAGAAGTTTTTCCGGTGAGAGTGGTAGGAGACGGAGCATTTTGAACATTAGAAGAAGCCGATTTAGGGTTTGTGCTTGAAATAGAATGCGATTGGGCTTGGGAAGTACCAATCACACCATCATCCGCATGTGAAGCAACTGGAGCAGTTGAAGCGCTGGAAGTATTAGGATGAGGTAAATCGGGTAGTAAATCGTAAAGAGTTCCCATTTGTGAATAAAAAAGATCAAGATATTGAGTTTGACTTATAGCCTGTTCTTATGTAACGACACCACCCATGGAAATATCCTTACCAATTTCGTTCACAAAGGATTTTGTAAACCATTCCGCCAGCAACTGATTGGGGAGCTCAAGTTTAATGAGACGTCGTCTCCTTCGCCACTCATGGATATGATCAGATATATGAGTGCCTTTACTTTGTTTGAAGAAAGTCAAAATCTCAGTCCCTGTATCATAACAGATCGGTAACTGATAATGCGTAAGGAAATCCATAGCTAAAGTGTTAAAATCAGAGAAGAAACCTTGTGGTAATTCAATATACCACTTCCCAGCAGAACTAGTAAGGGTTCGTTGAAAAAGATGTAATCAAACAAAGTCATCCATCAACGAGTTGGATGAACACCATAGGTGAAAATTCATAACGTGATTGTTTGGGTCCTCTCCCACTTTATCGTCAAATTTAGGAACGTCCGAAGGAAGCTTGGCCGACATAGTAGGCCATTGGGGAGAGTGACTAATAGGATCATTTAAAATCCTAGACAAATCTGGCAAATCCAAAGTAGCGAGAAAAGGTAACTGTCGATTCACTTGCGGGTACTGGTGACTTTGGGGTGGAAGCCCTGTTGGCAAACTAGTAGGACCGTAAGAAGTCTGCCCATAATGGGAAGACCCAGGTTGATTTGATGGTGGTTGGAGAGGATAGTAGCTCGAGGGATTGTAACCTTGAGAGGGGACATGAGTTTGAGCATTCGTACCCCAAATAGGATTAGGTATACCTGGATATGGTTGGACTATAGTAGGAACAGGCAGCTGCTGCCCCCCCAGTCGTTTGAGGAAGATTGTGTATCATCTCATTCCAATACTGGGCCAAAGTAGGAGGTATATTTTGTCCAAAAGGTGGGGTTGGTCCCCCTATCGTAGGCAGAGTTCGAACCGAAAGTTGTGTTCCAATCAAAGGTTTTGTAGCAACGGGATTGTGTCTGGTAGGAGGAAATTGAATCATACCACCTTGCCCACCAACAAGAATCTGCAAGTGTGGTGTAATGGACAGGATAGTGCCACTAGGATTGGGATTGCCAGAAGGAAATTGAGGGAGTGTCGGAATAAAATTGGGAATAGGGTGCCCATGAAAAAGAAGGACCACCTGGAGAACCAGCTGGGGTTTGCAGAGGTGTTGGATTAGAAGCATTCAACAAAGCATTCAACGCATGGTATCCAGGTGGTAGTGTTAGAGTGACATTGGGCGTTCACTGTGTATTTATAGGAGCAAGACCAATTGTAGTGAACCCGGTTGGGACACTCATAGTATTTGCGAGATGGGCCATCTTGGCAGGGAGAGTAAAATAATAAGTGGTAGTCAATGGTACAGTCTCTGTCTCAGAAAACACCGGAGGGTTGATTTCGGAGACCACAGGCGAACCAGGACCAAAAAGGGTTCTTCAGAAATCACCTGTAGACCAAAAATGATCTTGGCCTTCTATGCCGGGAAAAGGCCCAACGGGTGATCCAGAAGATGTAACAACTAATTCTCCGGAAGAATTCAATCGTCTAAAAAGGCGCTGAGAATCACTAGGAAGTCGAAAATCCTCTCAAGTATTTGTAATTAGAAAATGTTCTAGAGAGTCAGTTCGTTCCACTTGTGGTGTGGTAAGGACTGGGACTTCACTCTGTGTCATAGAGCCTCCAGGTGTGCTTGTGGGCAAGGGTTGTGAACCTTCCAGATGCTCTGGAGATAAACCCTACATTCTACGTGAATGACGTGGAGGAGCTATTGTAAATGAGTGACAAACTTCGTGAAGAAAATCCTATGGTCAACTTCGAGAAACAAACAACACGCGCTAGTAAACAAAATCTAGGAAGCAATCATCAGGCAAACAAGACCTTCTAATTTTGAAGCCACTAGTTGGTGATGAAATCCAACATCGCAACAACAAGATGAGAAGGGGCGGGGCTAAGGTGGAAAAGTTGTGCTGACAACCTGCTTAACGGACTTACACCCTGGTGCAAGCTCCCACACATAATCTTGGGTATACCCTCCAAGGAGCCTGAGTGAGTTTGGTCAACGTCAATTCCAGGTATCGTGAAGACTTTCCCCTCCACAGTCACCTTGGGTAATAACCTAGAAAGATAGGCCACTAAGGTCACCACCAAAAACAATAAAGCCTGGGGAAATAGTCGACAGTCTGATCCACACGCAAGGGCAGGGTATCTAGCTCGCAATCAACTCAAAAGGCTTCCACTCATCATTGTGGGTATACCTCCGAGTGATCCCCGTAATACATGCAATCTCTACACTGATATCAACAAAGCAGGGTGAGTAACTCTACCAATATCAATGCGACCTAGTATTTAACCCTTGTGTGAGAAGGGCTTTCCAGGACAAGATGTTGCAAATGGAATTTAACACTCCCTAACACAAGATGCTATTGTGTGTTTTGTGCTTTTGGAGAGTGTATCTCTCTTCCTACTCCAAAGCTCTAGCCTAGCTAAATTTTGGTGTAAGAGAGCCCTAGAAAAGAGTTACTAGATAAATTTTATGATTACGCAATGTTCTTAAGAGCGGTTGTTTACTCAAAGGGAACGGAGATGAAACTTATGTTGTATGAATCTGACCCAAACAATGCAAGGATGAGAATGAAATGTAGCACTTTTCGTTCAATGAATCCTATGTATGGGAGAGAGAGAAAGTTTTCCAGATCAACCCTATACTACAATGCAAAATTTCCTTTAAAATGCGAATACAAACAATCACTTATCAAATGACAATGCTCTATGTGTCTTTTTCAAATACTTCAACAATCTCAATAATTTGATTTTCAAAGTTTTCTAAAACGAAAAGAATTTTTTGAAAGAAAAACGTTTTGTTCACTTTTCAAAAAGGACCCACACTATGACAGTGAGAGTACAGAAAAATAAAAAAACCAAAGGAACAAGCAATAACAAACCCAATCAACTCTTTCAATGAAAGAAAAAATAAAGAGCAAACCAAAATAGTCTTCTCAATTGCACAAGAAAATGATCTTTCAAACCAATAAGCAAATGAGAAAAACCAAACACTCAACTTTCAACCAATCACTGGTTCTCAACTAATCAACACACTCAAAATCTGAAGTCAGAGAGAATGGTTTTGCCAAGAAAAGTCAAGAAATGAAAGTCAAGACACAAATGACAAGAAAAGCCTTGAAACTCTAAGACTGTTCATGCACTCAAGCAAAGACAATAAAGATATCAATCTATGATCCCAGAAACTCATAAGAGGCAATCAAACTGATCTGGGTAGTTGGAAAGACCAAGACTCAAATCCAAACTTTTGAAAAAATTAGTTCATAGGCAGGTAGTATTACACAGTGCGAGAAACACTAATTCTCGCAGGTGACCCTTGAGCAGGGTGCAAGAACCTCTCAATGAAACCTAAAGGTTGGGTGCGAACCCTACCAATTCTCGCAGGCTACAATGAAGTACAGTGCGAGAATCCCTGAACATAAGCAAAAATTTGAAAAATGAAGCAAAATTGAAAAAGGCCTCTGGACTCAAAGGGTCTATCAGGATATCCTGAAGACTCAGAGATTGACAGGACATGAGAAAAGTGAAATCAGAGCAAATGGCCACAGAAAAAGATCAAAAGCCACAAAGAAAATGGGATTGTCCCCAATGGAGTCACCAATTTTTTTATTGGATAAATATGTAAGTGCGGACACAAACCGATCTCCCTAGATCCACCTGGATCTAGAACAAAGCAAGACAGGATAATACTCTTTCCCTAGATTTTGACTATTGAATTAACTAGGAGGCAAGAAATAATAACATACCTTATTATCGCTTCCTATGGTCTTTGTTTCTCCCACTTCACTCCAGTTCTCTCGTGCAGTCAAGACCAAGACAACATAAACCAACCAAAGTGAAGAAAGCACTATCTATTCAACAGTCAATCTATGTATATGATCAAGGAATTATACAATAAAGTAGAAATAGCTTTATGGGAAAGGGACATATTACTGTATCATATTAATGGAAAGTAAAGATTACAACCTGAGACTTTATGTCGCAAACTTCCTTTCGATGGCCCTTGGCTCTGACACACACACTTGCTCACTTGCATGAAGAAAATCAATTCCTTTGGATGAACTTGCTAGAGTCTCCAAGCTGCTGTAGCATCAGTCCTTCACACAATTCTTTCACTAATTCTCCAATGAATCTCTTGCTTAACCTTGCTTCCTTCTTTTCTTAACCTTTTCCATGAGAATTTCCCTCAATATATAGGAGAGAATGAATTAGTTACTTGGATAAGAATGATCCCAAAATATCAGGGAATCCAGTACTAGGATAACCATTCGAATGCCATCTCATCCTTCTAGAAGATTCCCTTCTAGAAACATCGAAAACTCATCTTTTTCCTTGCTTAAGAAAGAGTTCACACCCTAGCAGTTGAACACAGTGAAAAATTCTCACACCCTGGCTTAAGGTAGCCTGCGAGAATCATGCATTCTCGCAGGCAAATGTATTAGCAGCCTGTGAACCTCCTTCAAAAATGATATTTCTAGAAAGAGAAGAAAGTAACTTTTCTCATGAGAAAGTTTTGATGAAGAGCCCGAGTACACCATCATCCATACATCATCACGATGACCAAAATCATGGGTAATAGAGATCTCAAGAAAAAATTGTGAAAACTTCGGCCCTCGAATATGCTTCAGCCTTGAACTTGGTTGCCTTGTTGTCACCTGATCAGAAGTTGTGAATTTGCGCAGCACATCATTGTTGAGTTTTTTTTAAAATTATAAACCGTTACCAGGGCTCCTAAATCCAAGATGTTAAAGGCATCTTTAACTAACTCTTGGCACTAAAAACAAGGAACATGACATCAGTCGGGGCAATCATAACTCGTGGTGAAAATCATGACGAGCGGATAAGGCACTACGGAACTTTCTGATGAGTATGTAGAGCTCCAGTTTAAAAAATGATTGAACAGATAGGCAAGGACAACAAGGCAATGCTAACGAGGTCATGAGTGAAGAGAATGGTATGTCACATCAGTCTAGTCATGGGAGGGATCGACCCAGGGACAAGTCATGCAGGGGACCAAAACAAGTCATGAGCTAAAATGGTTCTAAGACCAAAAATCACTTTGAGGATCAAAACATGAGCTATGACTCAAAAGTTTAATCATCCAATGGGTCCTACCAATCATAAACTTTAAAGGGATGAAACTTTAAAAAATTTAAAATGTAAGTTTTAAAAAAGGATAAAAACAAACTAAAAGACCCAAGGCAATTTAGTGTGATGACATTGGCTCCACAAGGGATGGCATGCCCCCTGCAGGTTCCCAAGAATGATTAGAGTTAGTGCCTTATCCTAGGGCTATAGGGTCAGTTATTGGAACAAAAATAAAAATAAAATTATATTTACAATGACATGAAGAGCCACTCAAGGCTCAAGCAAAGTACATTTTCAGGAAATTCCCATTGACAGGGTCACCAAAAACCTCTTCATTCTCCATATTGTGCAACTTGAAAGTGTTATTAGAGAATACCTCAGAGATTTTGAAAGGACCGATCCATAAAGCTTCAAATTTACCATGCTTGCCTCTATCTTGTCTCAGTGCATCTCACTTGAGCACCAGATCGCTCAGTTGAAAATCCTATTTGTTCACCTTCTTGTCGAATGCTTGCTTAATCTTTAGCTGATGATCATATGCTTTATCTACAATCTGCTCCCGAGTCTGTTGCACTTCAACCAACTGCTGAATCCTCCTGATCATATGATTGGGCTCCCCTTGATAATCTTGGAAGAAGTTTGCCATAGGAAAGGCAAGCTGAGAAGGGAAAATGGCCTCAATTCCATACACCAACTGGAAAGGAGAAAGACCGAGGGCCCTCTTTGTTGTCACTCTGTCATCCCACAAAGAAAACTTGAGTTTTGAATCCCATGCCTTTTTGTTGTCCTCTAACAACTTTTTAATGATCTTTAGAAGGCTTTTGTTAGAGAATTCTGCAAGCCCATTCCCTTGGGGGTAGTAAGGGGTAGAGTGAATCAAAGTGATTCCAAACTATTCATAGAACTAAATCAATGGCTCAACTTTGAAATATGCAACATTGTTAGTGACAATTCTATTTGGACAACCAAACCTCGCCATAATGTCTTCAAGGAAGCCAATGATCACTTTGTGGGAAGCATTCCTGGTAGGAATAGCCTCTATTCACTTAGTGAAGTAATCTGTGGTAGTCAATATCCATCTATGTTGACCACTGGAAACAAGATGAATTTCCCCGATAAAATCTAGGCCCCACTGTTGAAAATGTCCTAAAGCTGCTACAAGATTTAATGGCAAAGACTTAAGCTGCTATTTTCCAGAAAATTTCTGACATTTAACACATGCTTTGATCTTAGCACAAACATCTGTGAATAGGCTAGGACAAAAATACCCAGCCCTGAGAATCTTGTAGGCAGTGGTCCTCCAAAAATGACGCCCCCACACAAACTATCATGAAAATCAGACATAATATTTTGGGCTTCTTGCGGGTCTAGGCATCTCAACAACACTCCCAATGGATCCTTCCAATACAAAATTTGATCAATTAGGCAATAATTTACTGATTTTAGTTTTAACGCTCTCACCTTGTTCTTTTCCATACCATTTGGAGGTTATAAATTCTGCAAGAAAAATATAATGTCCTTGTACGTACTAGCTGCACTCTGCCAATGCAGGGATGACTTGAGAACCTTTGTCATTTAATTTAGCCTGCTGCTTTTGTGAACACGAGCTAATGAAATTTACCCCCAATGCTAAGAAATTTGATTAAGCCAACAACTTGGCTAAACCCTGGCCTTTAACCAATTTGGTAGGTGTTGGTCACTATAATTGCTTAATTAATTTCAAACAACCAAGTGAAACATAAATTATCAACCCAGGGAAGTCTTTTGTTTCAAAGATAGCTGCGCACTATATATGCTCAATCCCAAAAGCACTAGTGTTGTAGTAAAGAAAT
>ML788713.1:669891-716047 GCA_009831015.1 Picea engelmannii
ACGGGTTGTTCAGCCACGTGAATCGCGTCTTTGACTGTGTCGGCCTTGACTGCTAACTGTCAAGGCTCGTGTCTCAGCATCGTGGCGGTCTCCGCTGTGTCTCAGCATCTGAATTTCTGAACTGAGTGACAGCTCCGTGTTTCAGCATCTGCATCCTCGAACCATGTAGCTGCTTCGTGTTTCGGCACATGCATCCTTGGACTATGTAGCAGCTCCGTGTTTCAGCATGTGCGTCCTCGGATTTGTGTAGCAGCTTTCGTGTTTCAGCATGGAATGTGTAGCAGCTTCCGTGTTTCAGCATCAGTTCAACAACGCCTTTGGATAGTTCTGTGTTTCAGCATCGGCCTTGAATACTATTATGCAAATATGGACACTTATGCACTTCTAATCAATGGTTAGGTCGAAAAGTAATGTAAAGTATTATGCAAAACAAATTAAACGTGTAGTAATGAGAAAGGACGTTGTGTACCTTGGAATGATCAGGTGGAATGATAGTATAAGTCTAAATACAGGTGATGAAGGGTATAACAATGGCAAAAAGTATGGGCAAAAAGGGTACAATATGTGGTCCTAACAGTAGGCTTGATTTCTAAATCAAATTCAAGGATTTTAGTAATCCATTTGCTACATTTTTCATCAATATTGGGTTGAATAAGAATTTATTTTATAGCAGCTGATGAGACATAAGAAATAACTCTTGAATTCAACACATAAACTCTGAAGGAATTAAGAGCTTTAACCAATGCTTAATTCATGATGTCATATTTTAATTTTGCATCTCTCAAAGCATGGCTAAAAAGGGCAATGGGCTGCTCTAAGCCTTCAACATTCTTCTTCAACAAAACTGCTGCTACTGTATCAAAAGAAGAAAAAGAAAAAATAAGAAAGTCCTTGGAGTAGTGTTGGCATAAGGACAGACCTAGGGTTCAATGCTCAAGAGCGCACCAACAAAACCCTAACTACCAGCCCTTTCGGCAACACCTGCGAAGCAGATGAAGTCTCACCCGAGGTAGAGGCAGGGATGGTTGTAGGACTCAGGTGTCTGCAACCTTAGCTAGGACACAGATCTGTGATTACACACTTCATGCATCACTTATCATTAATAGTTCACCTAGAATAAACCCTTATCTCACTTCATGAACAACACAAAACATCGCAGTAACTACTTAGATCTAAGATATTTTCAGCACTTAGCAACATGCAATAGATTAGATTCAATAGATCAAGCACTAAGCATCTTACATATTGGATCTAACATGCATTGTTATCTCCTAAGCACCAAGCATCAATAGATCTATCTTAAACACATCAAAGCACTTAGAAAAGAGAGAGACAAACATAACAGATTGAGGCACAGAGCACAACACACAGAGTTACCGTGGTTCACTCCCACCCTGGGTCTACGTCCACAAAGTCTTCTTCTTTATTATCTCGGTCAAGCAGTTACAACACAAAGCTTCAACAATCCTTACTTCGCACATGACATAAGATCTACGTAGCTCGCTAGATCCTTCTTCCTTGCGCTAAAAGCACAGAGCCTTCTACAATATCTTGCACTTAGCCTCTTACAAGATGCATAGAGCATTTACAGTCATTACCAACACTTAGCTTACTTACAACTCTTCGATCACATAGATCCTACTTATTTCCCCTACTTACTTTTCCTATGCATCTATTTATACATAAAAAAGTGGGCCTAAGCATGGGTAAACCCATGGGCCGACATCCCTTTCCTGTTACATTAACCCCAAAACCCCCCAAAAACCCAAAGTGGGCTGAGATCCTGTGATCTCTAGTTTGCATCGCACTCCATCTTTGACAGGATGTCGAAGTCCCAAAGAGGTCAAATCTGACCAAGTATTCCCCAAAACTTGGTCAAGGGCCAACATGCCCCCAACACTCACCTGTGACTCGTCCCGAGTCACTCAGGTCTGTGCAATTTTTCTTCAAATTCCTCGATCTTGGCTCGAGCTTCTTCGACCTGTTGTAATGCAACAACCTCTTGCTTGGTGAATTCTTGGATCACTACGTCGTTTATTGGCCCTTCCAGGCATTGTTCTGTGGTGATGACAATTTGTTCAAGCTTGGCGCTTTCATTGTCGGTGAACAGTTGGCATGCCTTTTCTTGGATTGGTTGAAGTCGTTGGGAGACTTTCATCACTTTACTTTGCAGCATGTGTACCTATTGCTAGGTGGTGCATTGCTCTGTAAACCTCTTCATTATTTCGATTGGGGTCAAGGCCTTCATTTGTGCTTGTAGTGTCTCTGTGTGCTACGTTGCTTCTTGGAGATGTACCTCTAATGAATGCAACTCTAGATTCTCTGCGAGGTTTTCAAGTGCACAATTGTTTGTATTCCAAGGCAAAGGTTTTTAATTGGTCGACCATGTTACGAGAAGTTGCCTCTCTCATATCTCTTATTTCTTGAGGAGTCTCAGGCACGGTACAAAGTTCCATATCTGTGATGTGCTTATGAAGTTGCTAGATGACTTCTTCAAGTTGTGCCACCTGCTGTGGAACACGTTCTTCAATCTTTATTTCTATGACCATCACAGAGTGAAGTGCTTTGTGAACCTTTTCATGTACTTCAAGTTTCTCTGCTAGAAACTGTGCTTTTTCCTCATTCCACTTCACTGTCAGGTTAAGATTTTCCTGATCTGCCTTACTTTGTTGTTCTAGAAGTGTATTCTGTACTTGCATTAAATCCTGGGTGGCTTGTGCTGTGTCTTCTTGAGCTCGTCGAAGGTGAGCTTTGACTTTATCAATGATTTGATGTAATTGGGTGGGCTCATCATCTGTTCCTACTGTTGCAACTTCCAAGGGAACAGTAGAAGCTGCTTGACTGGACTGGAGTACCTACTGCATTCCTTGAAGTTTGCCCTTTATTCGACCGAATAGCTCCTCCTGCTTCGCTTCCTGTCTTTCTGCGATCTCTTGTGAAGCATCATTCAGTGTAACGGTTAAGAAGTCGAAGTCATCTGGTGTGAGGGTAGTCTTAAATGTATTTTAGGTAGCCTTAGATTTCTTTCGAGATGAGGGATTTGGTGGGGTAGTCTTCCTTTTCTTGGAGGGATCCTCCTCCTCTCTAGGCGGAGTAACCTCACCTTTATTTTGCTTGACTTCTGTCCCACCTAGTTCTTCACCATCACCTCCTTGCGTAGGTGAGATCGAAGTGGTCTTCATAGATGTGCTATGGATATCTTGAACTTCAGCATCCTTCTTAGTCTTACTCAGCCTAGGTGTATTCAACATAGCTTCAGATTTCTCCTCGTCGGACATTTCTGCGGGGTTCATTGAAACAAGGAGGTCTGCTGACCATTCTTTGTTAATCTGCTCCAAGTCTTCTTCTGTTAACTTATAATAGGACTGAAGCTATTCTTGGTGCTCATCAACACGTGGAGTTAGGTATATAAAGTGGCGATCCGTACTGAAATTAATCAAGGGTCTAAACCTATGAAGTGTGTTCGGGGTGATGCACAGTGTAGACTGGATTGCATTCTTCAATTGGTTGTAATAGGCATGGAAGACAAAATTGGACTGCCACTGTTTGTTCATGTCATTAGAGTACCATAGTGTACATAAATTCGTGGCTAGTGGTTTGAAGGGTTCGATCTCTGGGAAAGTGGCACCCTCTGGTAGCTCCCAAGAAATGAAGGCTATTAGTATGAGTAATCAACTGAAGTGGAATTCATACCCTTGGTCTTGCACTTCTCTGCAATCAATCTCTAGCTGGTTTACAAGATAATGTGCCCAGTTCATCTATAGTCCCTCGATGCACTTCCCTCCAAGGTAAACTACAAATCCAATCACTTGTGTTGGTCTATTCTTGCGAACTAGCTTTCCCGCGATTAGCTGACAGGCAAGGTGCACTACGCCATTCTGGATAAAGGATACCTTGTAGCCTCGCATTCCCTTCAAAACATCGCCATAAGTCTCTTTAATCTTTTATGCGAGAATGCGGTCTGATGTCTTTCCTGGGTAAAACTCCTGTGGGTCAGGACCTTGCATACTAAGTCCCGTGATCCGATTGATCAAGGTCATATCCATAGTGACGTGGTGGTCTAGCCATAAGTATCCTCCGTGGTAGCAGGATAGCAACAACTTGACACATGTGTTGACTTCCTGATGTCTGTCGAAGTGGGGGATCTTCATTAGACTAAGGAGTGTGGACTATGCAATGTTCTGGGTCCATGACTGTGGGACAATCTTAGAGTTCATGCCTTTGGTCTTGGTTAAGTACTTATGCGGAACTAACATGTTGTAAGCTTTACGATCTCCGAGGTTAAAATCACTAAATTTCAGTGCTGTAAGCTTATCCTGGTTAGCATGGATTGCGCTCACTCCTTTCGGAAGGTACGTGGTGATCAAAGCATACTCGAACTTGTGGGGTACGCTGTCACGGTTGATGGCACCGCTTAGAGGGGGTAAGTACATCGGTAGAATGCATGGGATAAGCTTGGCATTTGCGATGTCATCCTTGTGCTTAGTTCTTTGTTCTGCACCAGCTCAAGATGTCCCTGCTCGAGTAGTCGATGGAGAGGCCTGTACTCCTATCATGGATGATGCTTGAATACCAGTGGATTTTCTTCTTTCCAACATGACTCTCTCAGTCATTAAGTCAATCAAAACTTCTTCAACTACTTTCTTAGCAGCGTTGAGCTCGTCCGACATATAAGCTCGGAAAATATAATCGGGGTCATGATGATCCCAGATACTACACTAGGATGAACAATATGCTTGCAATGATCATGGTATATGGTCATTAGTTATGCAGGCTTCAAATTCTCAGTTTGGAAAAAGTGTTCTTCAGGCAAGGCGCAACGGGCTAAATAAGAAATTTGGCAACGACCTTCTTGCAACGGGTCTGTAGCCTCCATTAACTCCGTTCTATCCATTATGGTGCTAGCCAATGGTCTAGTAGTGACCCATAAATTTTTTCCTACCCATTCGGAGTGACATTTGAATGGTCATATTGGCCTCCAATGACTATATCGCTTCGCCATGGTGAAGTACCATAGGTCGTTTTCCTGATATCCCGGCGAAGTTCAAATTCTGTAATTTTTCTTTTTGCGATGTTCCATCTGGGATCTCCTGTAGTTTTTCAATTTTCACCCTCTTCTTACTTAACTTCCTAGCCTTCTTTCCAGTGAGCTTCATCTCAGTGGTTCTTTTCCCATTCTGATTCCTATCTTCCTTAGATATGGTCACTTCACGTTGCTGAGGTTATTTCTTAGGGTTCATGGATAACATCTCTTCTTTATCTGTGATAGAGACTTTAGTCTTCTGTGAGTCCTCTGGAAATATGGTAACTTCAACATCTGGGCTCCTAGTGTGATATAAATTTGATCTGTCCTCCTGTTCTTCAATCAACTGTGTGATCCTTCTGGTCATGAAGTCTTTTAACCCTCGTCTCTGCTGTTCTAAAACTTTTTCTTCTTCCTTATTTTTGGCTTGATCTCTTTTAATCCAAGGATTTCCAAGTAACATAGTAAACATGGTGCTGTCCTTAATAAACTTGATGATCTCAAAATATTCTTTGGTCAAAGTTCCATGGACATTCATAGATATCTGAGTGAGCCTTCCACATAGGTTTACCAGTTTCCTCTGAATAACCCTATTCCACTTAGTGAAGGGATCATAGCAGGTCTTCCGATAGCTTCCCAAGTTCTTTTTGTCATAACATTCACCTGTGTTTCCTCATCCAAAACACAGTCAATGTCGAAGTCTCCTATTCTTACTTCGAGGCATTCTTTTTCCTTAAAAACTTCTGATAGCCTGACATGTCGGTGATCATTCAAGGTGTATTTTATCTGCAGTAGCATCTTCTCTGATTCTTTCTGGGTTTCTGCTATTTATGGATCTGCCTTAGGGTTTTCTTCTTCTAGATTTGTTCTTTCAAGCTTAGAAATCATTATAGGGAAATCTAATACTTCATGGTCCAAAGCATTGCAACAGAGACAACTCATTCTTCCACCAGGGCATTCCTTAGCTAGATGTCCTGGTTTTCTGCAACTGCAACATAGGGTTAGTCCTCTCTTTCTCTTAAATGATCCCCAACTTCTTCTGTACTGCACACTAGGATCATGGTAGCTAACCTGCAAAAATTTCTTTCTAGGATCCTGCATCCAGCTGTTAGTCCAAACATTCTTTCTATGCATAGGTATAACATATCTATCATTATTCTTATCAGATCTATTCATATCAAACTTTCTTTCATCCAACAATACCCTAGTTTTCAGGCTAGGACAAAATCTATCAAGAATACCTAAATTCATGCTTCAGAAACAAAAAATTTCCAATTATCTTACTTCTATAGAGCACAAAGCTTTCAGATCTAAGACTTTTAACTATTCTTACCTTTATCAGAGCACAAAGCTTACGGATCTTACCTCTTTTTTGCAGATCTGACCTCTTTTCTCGCAAATCTGACCTCTTTTCTCGCAGATTTGACCTCTTTCTTGGCACAAAGCTTCACAGGTCAAGTAGAATACCGCACGCTAAGGCACAGATCTACGCACAGAGCCTATTTTGCACAAAGATTCTTCTTCTTAGTTCTCAGCAATCACAGTTTCAGGTCTCGACAAGAAAACCATTTGTTGGCACAAGGGTAGACCTAGGGTTCAATGCTCAAGAGCACACTAACAAAAACCTAACTACCATCCCTTTCGGCAACACTTGGGAAGCAGATGAAGTCTCACCCAAGGTAGAGGCAGGGGTGGTTGTAGGACTCAGGTGTCTACAACCTTAGTTGGGACACAGATCTGTGATTACACACTTCGCACAACACTTAGCATTAATAGTTCACCTAGAATCAACCCTTATCTCACTTTGCGGACAACACAGAATGTTACACATCAAAATTACTCACTTTGATAGTTTCACAAGTGTCGTCATTACAAGTGTCGCATTTTGCTCACAAGGTCGCAAGTGTCGCATGTTGCTCACAAGTGTCGCAAGTGTCAAGCAAAGCATACTGCCATGATACCTATGTCGTGCCTATAAAGACATGAGAAAAACACTTGAAATACCTCAAACATTTGATTTGGAAGAGGAGAAATGAGTCAACAGGCTTGCAAACCTTTTTCCATCTGAAAGCACCTCAAAAACTGAGTTTTTGGAGAGGAGCGCCCCCCCTTACACTATCTTAGAGCGCCGACGCTCCCCCTTACACTTTCAGGGAGTGTTATAACGCTCCCCTGGCCCTTTTGAGGGAGCGCTATAGATTTTGAGAGTGCTGGCACCCCCTAAAACTTACTAGGGAGAGATACAACGCTTTGATGGCCCTTTTGAGGGAGCGCTACCTATTCTGGGAAGTTGTTAAGCTGTTGAGACAAATGGGGGAAGCATCTTTTCATTCTTGGAAAGCAATTGGATTCGAATCCCTAGTCCAACCATGATCCTAGGGCAGGTCCTCAACTGAAGGAGGAAAATCCTCACCTTCCCCAAGGATATCTCAATATTGTTGAGCCTCTCCAAGGCTATATAAGCAAGATTTATAATGGTGAAAGAGGACTGTAAAATGGAGAATGATGCCAAACTTATGATCCCATAAGTGAGGAATGGAAAGAGAGAATTACACCAAACTTATGATCTCATAAGTGGTGCTGGAACATAGATGATAAGAGGAAGAATTGAATACATGAAACTTATGATCTTGGAGGAAACTCACAGTCAACCAAAGGAGAGTGATCAGTGAAGCTACTGTCATCCAGGTTGTGGAGCTTTCAGACAAGGGTTAGACGAAGGGGACTTGACGAAGATGTCGCATTCGCATCTACGATTGTAAGTACTGCTATCATTATTCTCATCAATATGACACGCTTGGACTATTTATTTCTATTTTGTGTCTAATGTCACATGAACTTATCACTAGTTGATAGATCTGTTTTCAAGCTAATATCAATAGAGTAGGAAGCGGTTGTATCTTGCTTTGTCCGCAGAACTCAGCGAGGAGCAAAGGATTGGAGCGCAACTCGGAGCGTGCAGGGACAAACGCCGATAAAAAGGTACTTCTGTCATCCTTCCTTCTCATGTGTTAGTTTAGATAGATTTGAAAGGAAATCAGTGTCCATGATAAGCATTTTTTTGTCTAGGGTTAAGGTCAAGCTCTAGAGGTGATCTACCTGTCCGCAGGGAGATTTTCCTACAACAGAAACCGGCGACTCCACTGGGGAGATAGCCTCAAATCAAAACCTCTTGTTTGGATTTTTCTCGTCATTGACCTTGTTCTATCCCTTGATTGTTTCAGACCTAGTTCACCCCTCTTTGATTAGTTTCATGAGCTGATTGGCTCCTTACCTTATTACACTCAGCATACTTGTCAAGTTTGAATCCCATTTTTCAGAATTTTTTGACATTTCTGGGGATTTTAGACCCTGGCGCCCTTGTCCTAGTGTTAACAGAGTGCCAGTGCTCCCCAATACCTCTGCACAGAGCGCTACAATGCTCCTTGCCCTTGGCAATAGAGCGCCAGCCTCTTTTTGGCCAAAAACCCTCCAGAACTGCCTTTTTCAGGGTTTGCCTCTATGTCTCTTTTGCTGAGTGATCTAGTGAGTCAATTTTTCTTCCTTTTCAGCCTTGACATCTGTCCTTTTTGAAGAATAAACACCTTGTTAATTGGATCTTGTAACCTTCTTCACCATTTTTCATTGAGTTTTTCCTGTTGAGTGAAGTTTGAAACCCATGCATTGTTTTTCTCTTCTCTTCAGTTGAGTAAAAACTTTGGTGAAGGTCATCAAAGGCCTACAGACCTCTCTGTCTTGATTTCAGTCAAGGTCATTATTATTCAATTTTTTCTTTTGGGTGTGAAGTTTTCTTTTCTCTTTGATTGTTTCTTTTTCTTTCGCTTTTTCATTTGGATTGCTACGAAAGGGTGTATTGTTTGTGTGACTGTTGCTTTTGCTAGATTGGTTTTCATTCATACCAAGAAGATAATTAGCAAGACAAGCATTGTGTTGTATTGATCATCATCCATACGCAAACAATAAAAAGAATCTGCATGATTGATTGAGCATATTAGAAGGCATTTAAAAGTTTTTGCATTACATCAGGATTTGATTGAGAAAAGAATCGTTTGAGGACACTCCGTATTTGTGCTTGTTAGTGAAAATAACTTCCTCTCTTCCTTAGATAAATGTTCATCGAAAAGAAATGACTGATTATCATATTTGATGCATTCTTTAGGTCTGAGTCATAATTCCATTCGTTTCACTTCCATGAACCCCTTTGTGTAAAGAACAACCACTAAAATCAACACTAATTAAAAGTTATCTAGAACTTTTTCTTTTCTAGAATCCTCCACCAACAGTAGAATAGGCTTAGTACTTTGGATTAGGGCTGTCAGCATAACTATCCAAAGTTTCTAAAACAAACAGTAGCATCCTGAGTTAGGGAGAGTCAAATCCAGTTATCGTATAAGTCTACCTGGGATCCCCCTCTCACACAGGGGTTACGCACGAGGTCGCATTCGGGTGAGCTACGGGGACTAACCCTCTGTGGTTTAACTGATTGTGGTGGTTGGATCGTATTATGGGGATCACTTTGAGGTAAATCCACAATTGCTGCGTGGAATCCTTTTAGTTGATTTCGGGCTTGATACCCTGCCCGTACGTTCGGATCAGACTGTCGACTGTTCCCGCCCAGGGGCTGACTGCGAATTGGTAACCTTAGTGGCCATAATTTTTAGGGTCTTACACAAGGTGACGGTGACAAGAAGTCTCACTGTACCTGGAGCAGACATTGGTCAAAATCACTCGGGCTCCTTGGAGGGTAAATCCACAATTACTACGTGGAAGCTTGCACCAAGGTGTAAGTCCGTTAAGCAGGTCGCCATTGTAACTGTTCCACCCTATCCCCGCCCCTTCTGGACTTGATCACGCGACGTTGGATTTCATCACCAACTAGTACGGTCATCGAAAGAAGGTCCTGTTTTCTTGGTTGTGATTCTTAGATTCTATTAGTGTATGTTGTTTCTTTTACTTAGTGGACCTTAGGTCGAGTCAGTGTTAATGGCATCGAATCCTGGGAGCACCAATGGAGGAACCTCTTCTTCTGGGGAACCTTATACCTTTCCTTTATTTGGAAACTTTGGTCCTCCATATGTTTCCACACTGAGTCTTCCAGGACTCACGATTGGATTACCAGTTTGGTTGTTCCCCACTCCGGTGATCCCAAATCCTCCTAATGTTTCAGTTGCGCCTAATACTTTGGATGTCAATACACCACCCACACATCAAAATCACATCGAATTTTTGCTTTCTTCACCCATTAAGTCTCCTTCCATTTCTCCTTCTTCGCCTAGTGAAAGCTCCAAAGCAAGTAACTGGGTTGATTAGAAGAAGAAGAAACGGAAAGAGAAAAAGAAGAAGAGCCCGAAAAAGACCAAGACCCCAACACCATCAAATGTTGGCTCTAAGAAACCAGTTACTGTTAATAGTACTGGGAGTGTTGATGAGATCAACAAGATCAAAGAGAAGAATCCAAAACCCAAATTCCCTTGCAGCCTTTGTAAGGGTGACCATTTTTTGAGGGATTGCCCTGGTCTTACCTAGGTCTTAGAAATGTGGTCCTCCACGTCATCGACCTCTCTCAGTTATGTCGATGATACCCCGTCAACTAGTGATGTTAAGGTTGGTAAGAAGAAGAAAACTGTCAAGTTCCCTTGCATGTTATGTAAAGGTAATCATTACTCTCACCTTTGTCCTCGCATGGATGAGGCTTCTTCTCTTTTGGAAAAAATTCAACTTCCAAAAGGTTATCGTAAGCTTTCCTCCAACCCATCATTGGTTGATGGACTGGTCAATCCGGTTCCATCCCCGGTTAGTCCGGTTGATCAAGTGGTCAATCTCGTTTCCTCCTCGATTGAACCACAAACCCAAGTAGCTGATCCAGTCCCTTCATCGATTAGCCCCACTCTTCATCAAAAGAGTGACACCAAAGTGATTGATCCTATTCTATCATCGGTCAACCCCACTCTTCCTCTGAAGAGTGCCAAAGAGTTTGATCCAGTTTCGTCATTGGTCGATCCCATTCCTCTATTAAGGAATGCCAAAGTGACCGATCCAGTTCCTCCCTCGATTAGTCCCACTCTTCCTCTGAAGAGTGCCAAAGTGGTCGATCCAGTTTTGCCATCGGTCGATCCCATTCCTCCATTGAGTAATGTCAAAGTGACTGATCCAGTCCCTTCCTCGGTCAGTCCCACTCTTCCTCTGAAGAGTGCTAAAGTGGTCTATCCAAGTCCACCATTGATCGATTCGATCCAATCATCGGTCGATCCTACCCTCCTTCTAGAGAGTAAACCCGATACTGCCCATGTTTTTCTCGTTAATACAGACTCTACCATGCCTGGGGGCATTCCTCCTCCTCCTGTGTAACCCCCTCCAAGTAATGAGGCCATCCTTTTTGATTGGGGTGCACTAACTGGACCTCGTCTTCCCTCTCACGTGCCTTTCCAGATTACAGTACAATTTCGTGGTCGAGACGTTCCTCAAACGCTGATAGACGAAGGTGTGTCTGTTAGTATTTTGTCTTCTGTTGCTTGGTATGCTTTGGGTTGTCCACAACTTGCACCAGTTACACATAGTCTGTTAGCTTTTAACAGAGGAACTAGTCAAACTTTAGGGATCCTTCCTCAGTTTCCTGTAACTTTGGGAGGGAAAACTGTCTTTATCGATGTTATGGTAGTCCGAGACCCCTTGGATTTAACTTTACTCCTTGGACAGGATTATGTCTATTCTATGAAAGCTCTTGTATCCACACTTTTCCGTGTGATATCTTTCCCTCATGATAGAAGAATTGTGACTATTGATCAACTTTCATTCATCAGCCCTGACTGGGTTACCTCCCTAACTGGTTCTTATATACAGACAGTATCGCCCCCACCGCATGTCAATTATGTGGCGTTGTCTCCCATGACCTCAACTTTCGATGATTTGGATCCAGTAGTTGACATGGTGATCTCTTTGGTAGGGTTATTGGAGCCTGGTCTCCTTACCCCTATCATGACCCTCGACATGTGTTCCTTCCAGAGTGATTCTCTTCCATCCGATGAAGATCTCTTGGAAGCCATGACCAAGTCTTGTCCCTTGATATGGTACCCTTCTAGAGCATTATCCTCTTGGAAGCCACGATCAAGAAACCATGAGCATAGTTTCTCTTCTCTGTGGCAAGCTCGTTAAAAAATGAAACAGAGGTCACGAGCATAGTTTCTCTTCTGTTTGGAAAGCTCGTTAAAAAAATGAAATAGAGGCCACTAGCTTTCATGCAGGGGGCATAACGAGCATAGTTTCTCTTCTCTGTGGCAAGCTCGTTAAAAAATGAAATAGAGGCCACTAGCTTTCATGCTGGGGGCATGTCATGAGCATAGTTTCTCTTCTCTGTGGCAAGCTTGTTAAAAAATGAAACAGAGGTCACGAGCATAATTTCTCCTCTTTGTGGCAAGCTCATTAAAAAATGAAACAGAAGCTTTGAGCATAGTTTTCCTCTCTGTGGCAAGCTCGTTAAAAAATGAAACAACAATCCGGGGATCGAACCTGGAACCTTGAGCATAGTTTTCTTCTATGTAGCAAGATCGTTAAAAAATGAAACAACAATCTGGGGATCGAACCTGGAACCTTGAGCATAGTTCTTTTCCTGCATCAAGCTCGTTAAAAAATGAAACAATCACCTCTCCCTTCAAGTTGAGTCTTTCGCCAGATCTCGTAGATGTCAAGTCGAGTCTTTTGTTAGGTCTCATTTTTAAACCTTCATCTCATCCACCTGTATCCTTTTTCTCCATCTACCACAGAAATTGGTGACAACCTCAAAGTCGGTCGATGAATTGAAGCTTGGGGGGCATGTTTCCAGCCTTTGATGATCATTCTGGAGTCAAGTCACTAGCTTTCAAGCTGGGGGCATACTGAGCTTAGTATTTGTTCTTTATCGTGCTCGTAAATACATGAGAATGCAACCGGGTAAACTTTTATCTCTTTTTCGGACCCGTACAGATACACGAACACACGAAAAAGGAACCCCCCTGGAGTCTCCTTTAAACCCTTTTTAGACTCTCTAAATATGAAAAGATTGTCGAGTGATCTTGCTTTCTTTCACGCTCGTTAAAAGGTCAGAAAGAGCGTCTTTCGAGCGATAGTTTAACCCTTTTTCGGTCTCGTTGGACTACTGTATGAAAAAGGAACTGAGAGAGTTCTCTTTTAAGTGTTTTTCCAAACTCTATAATCCTGAAAAACCTTCGAGTTTTCTGTCTTTGGACTCGTTAAAGTACACATCGACAGGCCCATATGGGACCGATCCCTTACTTCTTCTGGTTCGTTAAACAAAGGAAGAGGGACTTACCGAAGGTGAGTTATATCGAGCATGTGTTATCCTCCTCGATCTCATTAAATCAAAAAGAGGTACTTATCTATATGGATGGGGGAAAAAAATGAAAGGAGCAAGCCAAGCAATCTCTTGAGAACATCAACCAACACTTCTTAGAGTTGCCCTTGAACACAACACTTTGTCACTTTGCACATATCATAATCCGCTGAACCTCTGCACTGAGCCAATCCTTTGAGTTTCCTTTCACTCCTTTGGGTCACCCGATGCAAGTCACAGTATCCATTGCATAGTTTTGGTCCATGTCATGTTTTGCTGTTGTGCCTCAATGTTCAAGGGAAGTATCCGCCTCAACAGTCAGCCATCCCAAATATCTTGCCTCAAAACCTGTGTCAGTCCATGTCCATTTGATTAACCAATTACATCTCCATATCCATTTCATGTCGTTGATGGGGGATACATCAAGGCCCTCCCTCGACGAGTCTATTCCTGTCGACTCCAACACATTATCCTAGAATCAGACTTAGAAACCAGTTAGTACTTTGGGACCTGCATACCTCAATGGCAGGCCTCCTCACATTCGACAGTGGGTTTACATCATTGACCCCTGATCGAATGATTCCACAGATGTTTGACCTCAGCTCATCTATTCACATTCGCTGGAATGTACTAGGGTACCTTGGGAATCATTGACATTAATGGTGATCTCCCTCGCACTTGTTAACGGTTCACACCATTGACTAGTAATCAAGTGGTTTCTGCCATGTTCAACGTCAAGACATCTATTCTCATTGTCAGATTCGTACCGTATTGGGATTGGTATGAAGACCCTGGGTTGAGCCATCACTTTGATATATGCTTTGCCCAGACTAGGAAGGAATTCTATTGAACAATGACACATACACTGTTACATAGATCCACTTTGTATTGGTTGTGGCTATGTCTTGTCATATCGTAGATCCACTGTGTATTCTTCGTGGCTACGATCAGTTCGAGTCATCAGATTATAGATACACATTGTATCTTCAGTGGCTATACCTTTTTATCAATATAATTATGGATCCGCAGTGTATTTTATGGCGGCCATATCTTGCAAGTCTTGATCACCCAAGCATAGGTATGCCTGCCTTGGGTTTTGAAATATGTCATGATATTTGTTGGATGTTTGTGTACAATTTTCGTCAAGTTCTTTGAGTCTATACCATTTCTTGAGCATATACAAAGCATTTCAGTTATCAGTTCCTATCTTCTAACTTCATACTTTGGGGGGCAATCTGTTACACATCAAAATTACTCACTTTGATAGTGTCGCAAGTGTCATCATTACAAGTGTCGCAAGTGTCGCATGTTGCTCACAAGGTCACAAGTGTTGCATGTTGCTCACAAGTGTCGCAAGTGTCAAGCAAAGCATACTTCCATGATACCTATGTCGTCCCTATAACGACATGAGAAAAACACTTGAAATACCTCAAACATTTGATTTGGAAGAGGAGAAATGAGTCAACAGGCTTGCAAACCTTTTGCCATCTAAAAGCACCTCAAAAACTGAGTTTTTGGAGAGGAGTTCTCCCCCTTACACTATCTCAGAGCCCCGACGCTCCCCCTTACACTGTCAGGGAGTGTTATAACGTGCCCCTGGCCCTTTTGAGGGAGTGCTATAGATTTTGAGAGCGCTGGTGCCCCCTAAAACTTACTAGGGAGCGCTACAATGCTCTGATGGCCCTTTTGAGGGAGCGCTACCTATTCTGGGAAGTTTTTAAGTTGTTGAGACGAATGGGGGAAGCATATTTTCATTCTTGGAAAGTAGTTGGATTCGAATCCCTAGTCCAACCATGATCCTAGGGCATGTCCTCAACTGAAGGAGGAAAATACTCACCTTCCCCAAGGATATCTCTAGATTGTTGAGCCTCTCCAAGGCTATATAAGCAAGCTTTCTAATGGTGAAAGAGGACTACAAAATGGAGAATGATGCCAAACTTATGATCCCATAAGTGAGGAATGGAAACAGAGAATTACACCAAACTTATGATCTCATAAGTGGTGTTGGAACATAGCTGATAGGAGGAAGAATTAAATACATGAAACTTATGATCTTGGAGGAAACTCACAGTCAACCAAAGGAGAGTGATCAGTGAAGTTGCTGTCATCCAGGTTGTGGAGCTTTCAGGCAAGGGTTAGACGAAGGGGAGTTTACGAAGCTGTCGCATTCGCATCTACGATTGTAAGTACTGCTGTTGTTATTCTCATCAATATGACATGCTTGGCCTGTTTCTTTCTAGTTTGTGTCTAATGTCACATGAACTTATCACTAGTTGATAGATCTATTTTCAAGCTAATATCAATAGAGTAGGAAGCGGTTGTATCTTTCTTTTTCCGCAGAACTCAGCGAGGAGCAAAGGATTGGAGCGCAACTCGGAGCATGCAGGGACAAACGTCGATAAAAAGGTACTTCTGTCATCCTTCCTTCTCATGTGTTAGTTTATATAGATTTGAAAGGAAATCAGTGTCCATGATAAGCATTTTTCTGTCTAGGGTTAAGGTCAATCTCTAGAGGTGATCTACCTGTCCGCAGGGAGATTTTCCTACAACACAGAACATCGCAGTAACTACTTAGATATAAGATATTTTCAGCACTTAGCAACATGCAATGGATTAGATTCAATATATCAAGCACTAAGCATCTTATATATCAGATCTAACATGCATTCTTATCTCCTAAGCACCAAGCATCAATAGATCTATCTTAAACACATCAAAGCACTTAGCAAAGAGAGAGACAAACACAACAGGTTGAGGCACAGAGCACAACACATAGTTACTATGGTTCACCCCCACCCTGGGGCTATGTCCACAAAGTATTCTTCTTTATTATCTCGGTCAAGTAGTTACAACACAAAGCTTCAACAATCCTTACTTCACACAGGACAAAAGATCTGCGCAGCTCGCTAGATCCTTCTTCCCTGCGCTAAAAGCATAGAGCCTTCTACAATATCTTGCACTTAGCCTCTTACAAGATGCACATAGCATTTACAGTCATTACCAACACTTAGCTTACTTACAACTCTTCGATCACATAGATCCTACTTATCGCCCCTACTTACTTTGCCTATGCATCTATTTATACATACAAAAGTGGGCCTAAGCATGGGTAAACCCACGGGCTGACATCCCTTTCCCGTTACATTAACCCAAAAACCCAAAAAGGACCCAAAGTGGGCCGAGATCCCATGATCTTTACTTCGCATTGCACTCCATCTTTGACAGGCTGTTGAAGTCCCAAAAAGGTCAAATCTGACCAAGTATTCCCCAAAACTTGGTCAAGGGCCAACAACTAGTCTGGGCTGACTAGGATCGGGGCTTCAGTCAAAGATTTCTTTATTTGATCAAAAGAACTACGTGCCTCAGAAGTCCACTTGATTTAATTACCTTTCCTCAACATGGCTATGATATACTTAACCAACTCAGCAAAATTTGAAACAAAACTTCTCAAGAAATTAACTTTTCCCATAAAAGATTGAACCTCCTTTTTAGATCTAGGAAGTGACAAGGTTTGTATGGATTCAACCCTGCTGGATTCAATCCTTACCCTTTCATCTGACACAATATGTCTGAATAATTTCCCCTCCTTCATGGTAAACAATGATTTTTTTGGATTTAAAGAGAGACCGAATCTTCTGCGTTTCAAGAAAACCTTTCTTAAATGAACACAATGCTCTTTATCATATTGAGAGAACACTGTTATGTCATCTAAATAGATGACAACAAACTTGTCTTTCTCTCCGATGAATTCTATGTCCATAGCTCGCTAAAAGGTCGCCCCTGCATTCATCAAACCAAAGGGCATCTTGGCATACATGAATGTACCCCAAGGAGTGGTAAGAGTCGTCTTCTCCCTATCCTCTGGTAAAATAGAAATCTGGTTGTAGCTAGAAAAACCATCAACCATAGACATCCTGGCTACACCTATAACCCTCTTTAATATGTGCTCCATCTTGGGCAAAGGGTAATTATCCTTTTTAGAACCTCTGTTCAGATTCCAAAAATTGACACAAAGTTTGACTTCTCCAGTCTTTTTCCTCACGGGGACCAAATTTCCCACCCATTCAGAATACCTCTTTCTCCATGACAGGTAGTAACATAGGGTTAATTTGCCTCAACTTTTTCCTGAAGGGTTTGGTCTCTTCTTTTAATGGAATCATGTGCTCTATAATATTTGTGTCATAAGTTCTGAGATCTTCATAAGTCCAATCGAATACATTAGCAATCTCCTTTAACAATTCAGTATATTCTACCCTCTACTCTCTTGATAGGCTACTTGGCAACTTGACGTATTTTGGATCCTTTTCTGTTCCCAAATTTCACTCAGTTATATCAACATCATCAATAGACACTTTCCCCTTTACTGCCACATCATTTTCATCAAATAATTTTTCCAAAGGAACTAGTCCTTTTGGAATGTGGTTGCTAGGTAGCTGCACAATATGATGATTAGCAAATTTGTTAAGGAAAACATCAGCATGTGGATTAATTTTAGACTCATGATCTTGATCAATGTGTAATGCAACAAATTCATCAACAGACTCAAGGAATTTTTTAAGTTCTAAATCATCTTCAAAGACCTTCCAATATTTTACATTGTCTGGTATAGAAGGCCTGTATTTGACTTCTACATCATACTTGAGTTTAGGTGGTATAGGTCCCCTGAAATTGCTTGCTGATACATCCAAAGAATCGGCCACAAAATTCTCTTCTCATGGAATAAATGAGATGTCAAATTCAGAGAAAAAATTCTCCACTACGTCTCATACTTCATTCCTATAAGATCTAAGCCTAGGGTGCTTAGTTTGACAAATATTTTTGGTCTGATGGACTATCAATTCAACATCTCCAAATGCTGACAACTTTTTAATCCCCATATCTTTTGCAGCCCTCAAGCCCAAGACAAGGGCTTCATACTCTACCACATTATTGGTAGTTTTTAATTCTAGTTTGTATGACAAAGATATGGTCTCCTGAGTTGGTGAGACAAAGACCACTCCTGCACTAGCACCTTCCTTAGAAGAAGCACCATCAAAGAACATCTTCCAAACAAAAGTGGCTAGAGGAGGCTCTTCACATAAGGTAACAAACTTCTTTCTAATTTCAAGAGGAGTTTCGGGAGCATCAATGAGATGCAAAATGCTGGACCCCAAATCGGTATCAAGAGCAAAAACAGGATGATTGGCGGGGTTTGCTTCATCACTAATAATGTAATCTAGTTGGGCTTCCCTGTAAAGTCTTCTATGCTCCCCCCCAAACACATGAATAGTTTCATATGAGAGATCCATCTGCAAGGTCCCTCCAAGTATTTTTATCCAAGACCTTGATAAGAGCATGCCAAACTTGGGAGGAAAGTCGGCTACCACAACATCCATAAGTATACTTTTCATGGGCAACTAAAATAGAGTCACAACCAGATCTTTAATGACCCCCAGAAATTTTACTTTCCTAGATTCAAAATAATATAAGTCATGATAGGTTTTTTTGACTTCCAATCCAAGTTCATCCATAACAGTCTTTGGCATGAGATTGTGGGATGCCCCTGAATCCAAGAGACAATTATGCAACACCTTATCATGTATATTGAGAGAAGTATAGAAGGGAGGGGATGAATCATCTCGGTCTTCTATCAAAGGGCCTAAGATCACTACTGGTTTTTCATCTTGCAGATTTATTGAATTAGTGGCACTAGGAGAGGCTTTGGGCTGTAACATTTTGGTCAGATATTTTTTAAATTCTTCATTTTTTATCAATTCCAAAAATGGTACGGGGATCTTAATTTTTTGGATCTCACTCTCAAAACTAAAGGAAGAAGAGGGATTTAAGATCTCTTTAGTTTCAAGAGTAGGATTTCTGATCAGAACTTGTGGACTTTGAGAGTCTTTTTCCTTGCTGCTCACTGTCATAGCCTTGGCAGAATTTTCTTTTTGTTTGATACCAACTGTCATAGATTTGGAAGATTCTTCCTTTGGGGCTGGTTGGTGAGAAACATCAGTTGTTTCCTCATTATTTTTGGACCTCAGATTATATCTAGAAAAAATTTCCTTTGCTTTTTCTCCTTTACTTAATTCATTGATTTGAATATCCATCAAGGACTGCTCATAAGAGGACTGAGTCAAGTGTGGGAAAGGGGATGTGTCACCTAAGCAGTGAATCTCAGGATCATCCTCTACCTCCTCTTCTTCTTCATCAACAACCAGATTATTTTGAAAAGGAGTTTGTACCCTTTGATCATCTCTTTCTCTGTTTTTGGGATCTTTAGGAAGGATCTGGGGAGCATTGTTGGGTCTTCTGAAGTTACCTCTATTTTTAGTGTTTTGAGCATTTCTATATGTCTTCCTCCCTTCCAATTTTAACTTATCAATCTCAGTAGAAAGGGATTTTACTAATTTGGTTAGCTCATCTACTTGAGAATGGACAACAGGGGAGTCAGAAGTGGAAGCTTCAACTTTTTTTTTTCTCCTATCCCTATCAGACTTCCCCTTGATCTTATCTGATGCTACTATGTTGAATTCTACCTCCAAGGTAGCATCTTGCATATGAACTAAGGAAGGTGATCTTCTTTCTCTCAGTAGAAGGCAAAGCTCTGGATCAAAGGCACTGACATAAGTAATTTTTTCAGATGTTTCGGTGGGTTTTATCTCATCAGGAATATTATTATACATTTTGTTGAATCTTTTAGAAAAGTCAGAGATAGACTCTCCCTCTTTCCTCCTTAAAGATCCAAATTCTGTGATATAATACATAAAATCTTTTTTGTCTCCCCAGTGCCTCAAAAATGCATTATCTAATACCTCAATTCCATTAATGGATGCAGGAGCCAGGCCCCTAAACCACTTCATGACCTCACCAAAAAGGATTTGGATGAAGACTCTCATCCATACATCCTCATTTTCAATGTTTTGATTGTCTGCATAGCCGTAGAAAGCAACAAGATGTTCCTCGACCATTATATCTTTTTCTCCCGTGAATTTGGGCATGTATTTCAAATAATCTCCAGGAGGGAGAGCATTCACTAGATCAGGTAAGAAAAGAGGGGCATATCTTGCAGCCACTATAACATCCATCCTATTTGTAGGGGGGTTAACAACTTCCATTTGGTTTTGAGCTCTTGGTGAACAAGGAGGAGAAAGGGATTTGACTGTGTGCAGTTTAGGAGAAGAAGGGAAGTATGATGGAGAGATTTCAGTTTTCACAGCAGAAGGATGAGGCTTGGAAGAAGATGGCAAGGTTGGTAAAAGAGGTGAAGATTCTTTTCCTTTGGCAACAAATATTTTAACAGAAGGAGGGGTATCAAAGCCTAAGGTAGGGAAGTCTTCAAGACTATCAAGGATGAAACTCTTTTCAATGTCAGGAGAAGAAAGAATGTCAATGTTTTCTTCTTTCAAGTCAGTTTCAAAAGGAGAGTATTTGACAGGAAATTCTTCAAAATCAAGTTTATTAGATACTTCAATAGAAGGTAAAGAAATCTTACTTGCTACAACAACTAGAGTATAAAGAGTGGAATCAAGGAACTATTAGAAACACTTGTAGCAGCAGCAGAAAAACTTTTTTGAGAAGCTTTTCCCTTCTTAATTATCTTCTCTGGGTCAGCCTCAAGTGGAACCAAAGGTAGCTGTGGATTTGATCTCATATGTCTGCCTTTAGGTGCCAAAGATGAATCAATAGAGTCACCAGGTGAAAGATGAAATCTTCAAAATACTAAGTCCTAATGCACCTTGAGAACTAGTAAGAATTGTCGTTCTATCCTTGGGAAAAGTCTTCAAATCGTTCCCCGGCATTGACGCCAAAAATGTTAGCACTAGGAATCACCTTCAGTTTGCATGGAAGGCAAGCCCAATACCCATCATGTTATATGTGAATGTAAGAGTGTTTTAAAGGGTCAAATGGAAAAAGACTCGAAATGATAATGTTCCAAATCAGAAAACAAGGCTAGCATGCACCAACACTCAAGGTCTTGGCTAACTTCAATCAGTAGTTTGGGAGTAAATATGAATAGAGGAAAGAATTGTATGAGAGGAATGTAAGGGCTACTGTAAACATCAGGTCTACAAAAGACTAAGGAAGAAAGTTTCTTAACACAAGATCTTCTTAATATCAGAAACTAAGGAAGCTAAATAAACATCATGATACTATAATGATTAAACATCCACCATAACATCACCACAATTATTCATGTGAATCATTAAAAGCATGAAAATTTAGCATCAGAAGAAAATAGGATGAAAGAGAAACTGATTTCTATTAGTCAAAAAGTCTTAAGTCCAATACATAGCTAGATCATAGTCACTTCATCAAAATCTTATAGTCTAAGGGAGCCTTTCTCAACCATCTGAAGCTACTAAAGCATTTGATCTATCTACTTATAACAAAAGGGAGGCAACAACTAGAGGTACGAGCTGGCCTCCTTCCCTTGAAAATCTCTAAACATTTATTTGTTCTAACAACTTAGATAACAACCTATGCTATAAAACATGAAAATTTTGGTGACTAATCCAACCATGCTTCAAACTGATTTGATTCTCTTTGTTGCACAACTCCTGTTTTTCCATGTGTCTTTTAGGAGCGTGTAATTTTCCTCATAATGTCAGTTGCTGCTTCTGTGGCTTCTCCATCATCAGTTTATCCAAAACGTTGTTCGCTTGGTCCTCCTAGATTCCCGGTGATTGCTGGTAGCTTCCTTGGGTAGCAAATCTCAAAACAGGACAAGGAGAAAAGGTAGTGCCTATAGGTAGTGCCACTGTGTTGCATATGTGTGCAAATCTTTTCCCTCTGTGAAATATTAAGTAGCGAAATTACGTAGATCCCCTTATGTTGCGTTTATGTGCTAACCTATTCTCTTCCAGATATTGGGTAGAGAAATTATGTAGCGCCACTGTGTTGCACTTGTATGCAGATTCTATTCTCTGTGAAATATTAGGTAGCACCACTTTTGCTGTGCCTATGTGTAGGTTTAGGTAGCACTGTCAAAAACCCAACGCCTCCAATCTTGAAGGTGTGCAGAGCAAGTGGTGGTCTTTCATAATGTCAAACCCATTGTATTTAGGTGTCTTGGTAGTACTGTAGGTAGTGCATTTTACCACTGAGGGATTTAACACTTAGCAAAAGCCCAAAAATCTGATAGTTAAATGCTTAAAAGCCTGTATAGATGGCAGAGGTAATATTTGAATATCAGTTAACCCTCCCAAAAAGGAACCATCCTAAAAAAAGGGGCTTACCTTTCACCAACTATTTTTTCAGCTTGAAACTTAACCTCACACTCTCTCTAGTAGAAAGAGGATCTTCACTTGGCACAACATACTTCTTCTTCTTAGCCATGACATGATTTTTCAGTGGAGCTATGCTCTCCTTGACTTTTTTTGTCTCTTTCTCAATAGTAGCTTCAACCAATACATGCAAATTTCTTTGGGCCATCTCATCTCGATATTGCTGCAACTTTGCTTTGAGCTTCCTGTTCTGAGACTGGAAGCCTCTATTCTATTTGTAAAGGTTCTTTAGTTGTCTATGAAGGGGTTGATATTTTCTTTCTGCAAACCTTGCCAAGTCAAGGGTATGACTGTAGCCATCCATAAGCTCTGTCATCTTGGCTCTATCAGATATGGATTCCTTTTTAAATTGAGCCACCTCTTTCCTAGCATCCTTAAGTTGCCTTATTAACCTTTTGAATTTCTGACCATCAGGGGGAGTAGAGATATGCACAATCTCAACATGTTTCTTCTCAATCTCCTCTTTCACCGACATAGGAATTGCCTTGTTTGCCTCATAAGGTTTCTTGGTGGATTTGCTTTTACCTTTCTTCCTCTGCATAGGGGTTTCTTCTTTTCTGTCCACAGGCTTCTCAAAGTATTTCTTAGAGGTCTCATCTTTCCTCTCCGAAGGTCTTTTAGTACCTTTACCCTTCCCTTTCTGTACAAGGGCTTCTTGTTTCTCCTCCACGGGATTTTCAATGCCTTTACCCTTCTTCTTTTGAATAGGGGTTTCTGGTAAAGACTGCTCTTTGAAAACCTCCATAGGAATTGATGAGCTTGTGAAAGGTCTTTTACCCTTGATTTTGATTGCTGGAGGAGAAGAGGGGAAGAGTAAATTCTTCCCTTTCTTGGATGTATCTTTGGTATAAGAAGGTACCTCTTCTAACCCTAGTGGAGGAGGTGGTGAAAAATATCTTTGTGGGAAAGGACAAGCTTCCTCCTCAGCTCTTGTGACCTACTTGCTGACCTTTGAAGCTTGAACATGGGCTCTACCCTTCCTCTTCCTACTAGTGCCTGCTTTAGTAACACTGGTGGGTGATAAAGGACTTGCCTTCTATGATTGAGGAGTTGATGCTATATCCCATTTGAAATGAGAAGTAACAACAAAATGCTCCCATGAAGTCTCTTTCTTACCCAATTCCTCAAAGACTAGCATTCTGATCAATCCATAGTGGAAAAGGCTAGAATCCACATTCTTAGATTTGTCTTGAATCCTGTATGACATCTTACCTATACTCCTTAACAGGTAATAAGGGATATTCATCTCAACCTTACCAGTAAAATGTAGCAACAACCTTATATGGTACTGGTACAATGTGTTAAATCTCCCTTCACATGTAAAATATCTTTGTATGATCTTCAATATTATGTCGAACTGTTCAATCAATTGATTCCTTGGCATACTCTTAGACAAATCATTGGCTTGATATTCAGGTTCGAAGAGATCTTTAGCATAGGATGAACTCAAAGCCATGGCTTTGAACCACTTTTCACTTGTAATGGAAATTCTTATTGCAGCTGAGATAGAGGCTTTAGTCACCTCAAATTCCAAATCCCCAACCTTGGTTTTCCTGCCATCAAAATGTAATGCAAACTGTCTTGTTACCTCTGGATGGACTCTTTGCATATTCTGGCAGAAAGAGAGTCATCCTGCTCTTTGAAATACCTCCCTTTCCATGAGCTCTGTATAAAAAATATGCATGTTCACAGGTTCTGTCCTAACCACCTTTCCACCTTTGTGTGTCTTCCTCGATTGAGGAGTCTCCATGGCTTAAAATGAGAGATTTTAAAGGCTTATGGGATAGTAATAACCAGGAAGACTTTAAATCAGGCTTCAAATGTGCAAGGCTGGCCCTTTAAAACAAACTGGTGTTGGTAAGCCAAGCTTGACTGTGGAAACTACACCCTTAGACTTGTATAAGTATTTGAGAGTGTAAACAGTAAGGGGGTAATCTAGAAATGGCTCTTTTAAATTGAGTAAAAACGCCTAACTTCAATATGAAAGGAAGTAGGGGAAGCAGAGAGGGTTTACACAATGCCTCTGGGTAGTGCCACGCATACACAGAGGATATACTATTTGAGAGCTTGCAATTTCAATGGCTAAGGCAGGCAACAGTAGTCAGACTTAGATACATGCAATGAAGTTTACAGGTCTGAAAAGAGAGAAGACAAGGATAACATGCAAAGACGGGTCCCTTACAACTGTGCAAGCTCAACAACCAAAATCCGAGCGCAAATTTCTTGTGAAAATTAATATGCAAAGGAGGCAACAGAGGATACCTGTGGAGTAGACACCTGTTGGAATCTTCAACGAGATCTTAGGAAGAAATTGTGAAAACTTCGGCCTTCGAATCTGTTTTAGCCTTGAACTTGGTTGCCTTGCTGTCACCTGATCAAAAGTTGTGAATTTGCGCAGCACATTACTGTTGAGTTTTTAAAAAAATTATAAACCGTTACCAGGGATCGTAAATGTAAGACCTTGAAGGCATCTTTAACTAACTCATGGAACTGGAAACAAGAAACATGACATCAGTTGTGGAAATCATAACTCATGGTGAAAATCATGACGAATGGATAAGGTGCTACAAAACCACCTGATGAGTGTGTAGCGCTTCAGTTTAAAAAATGATTGAATAGGTAGGCAAGGATAAAAAGGCAATGCTCATGAGGTCATGAGTGAAGAGAATGGTATGTCACATTAGTCTAGTCATGGGAGGGATCGACCTAGGGACAAGTCATGAAGGGGACCAAAACAAGTCATGAGCTAAAATGGTTTTAAGACCAAAAATCACTCTAAGGATCAAAACATGAGCTATGACTCAAAATTTTAATCATCCAAGGGGTCCTACCAAACATAAACTTTAAAGTGATGAAACTTTAAAAAATTTAAAATCTAAGGCTTTAAAAAAGGATAAAAACAAACTAAAAGACCCAAGGCAATTTAGTGTGATAACAAGCCCAAAAGCGAGGAGGTGGGTATTTATCTTGTAAAATACATCTATTCGTTTCGACTTACATCCAGTTCTTGTGTTTTGTGATGCCATTATGCTGAGGTGTGTAGGTAATCGACCATTTCCAGTCAATACCAGATTGAAGAAAGTATTCTTCAAAGGGTTGATTTACATACTCACCACCATTTTCTGATCTCAGGAACTTGATGGGTCAACCACATTTGTTTTTAGCAAAGGCTTTAAAATCCTTGAACTTTTCAAAGACAAGGTTCTTATTCTTCAAAAAATAAACCCATGAAAAGTGAGACACATCATCAATGAAAGTCAAAATATAAATTACACCTGCTAGTGAAGGTAGATTGATGCAACATACATCACTGTGAAACAACTACAGTAGGTTTTGTTCTCACCATGATTTTCCATATTCAAATAGTTCCTGATGATGCTTCCAAAGCACACAACCCTTACAAAATCCTTTAGGGGGAAACACCTTTGGTAAACCAACAACCGTATTCTAATTTACCAGTGCCTACAGACTTAAGAAATTTAGATGTCTGAATCCCTCATGCCAAATTTGACTTTGCTCATTGGTGTGAGAAACAAGTGCATTTGGTTAAGTGTTAAGTCGAGTCGTGTCACAAAATTTATACAAAATTTCCATCGGGTCAAGAAGCCCAGCGACGACAATTGACTCACCTTTCTTTAAATCACAAACACAAAATTGATCTAGTAAAAATTCCATAACCTGTCTGTTTTAAATGAGCAACAAACAACGTATTTACACTAATATTTGGCACATGATAGACAAAAATATTCATATGTTGATAGGTAACATCACCCTAACCAACAACATCCAGAGAAAAATCATCAGCAACATAGATTTTCCTCTCTTTATCTTCATCCAAGCACCTGAACAAGGAGGCATCCTTAGCCATGTGATGAGTGCACCCAGAGTTGACTACCCATTTGTTCTACGTAGAGTGAGACAACAAGGATTGAGAAGTTCTAAATTGGAAGGTGAAATTATCAACGGGTCGGCCTATAGCAGACACATTTCATCCAAGTCATTTGACCTTCTCCTCCAATTCATCTTGCTTCTTATAGCATACTTTCTTCACACGTCCAGTTTTTCCACAATACTGACATGTCTTCTTATTTCGACTTCTACAAGGTGAATCCGTCTTCCCTTTAGATTCCTGGTTGTGGTATGTAGGTTTTAGTGTAGAGGCATCGAACCATACTCTATCCTTGTGATCCACCTTTCCCTTTCCCTTGAGAAAGTGGGCCTAGTGTTTACCACCAAGCTTGCCTTCTTCAAGTAGTCTATTTTGATTAGTAATCAAAGGACCACAGAAAGCTTCAAAGGTGTAATCCTTACCATCTTCCTTGTGTGCTTGCCAGTTGGTGGGGAAAGTCAACACGAACACGTCAAATGGTGTTCTTAATTTCATCAGGACCATCTTGACGAGTTGTCCATACTTCTTTTGATAGTTCTTTCCACATTCACCCAATTTCAACTAGAGTTCTTTAAAATATGCCAAATAGTCCTCCATTCTAGCAAAGGAATGAGAATCAAGAGATATCAAGTATTTCCCCAACTACATGACATGGCTCTCATCGACTCGATCGAACAATGGATTTAGATTCTTCCAGAGTTGATGAAGGTAGTTGATTCCACTAAGGTGAAATTGAATCTCCCGTGATATGTAGGTTGTGATGACCCCTACAACCTCATCCTTCTTAGCATCAACTATGAACTTTCCCTGGTCATCTGTTGGATATGGAATTGAAAAATTTGTATACTTCCACATTCATTTTCTCTTTAGTAGGGTTTCCATATCTAGTGCCCATACTGCATAATTTGATCCATTTAGAACAACATGATCAATCTTCAAATCCATCTTCAATATTTAGATAGAAATTGGTCTATTTCAAAGGTTCCTGTTACCCCCATTTTGTGGGATAACTAAGGAGATGATGTCTCGAGGCCCTTAGGTTGCAGATATGGAGCGTCGAGAGACCACATGACTAGTAGTGTCCACTAGCTCATACATAAGCCCACTCTATCACCACTTTTTGATCAATTGTCAACGCATCCACCACACTAGCTAGCTTCTAGAAGGAATATGGGTCTTTCTCCATGCGATACAAGTTAGGTATTGTGGGAGGTACTCAACCTAATATTTGGGGAATTTAAACATGTTGTATTTAAGCTGCTTTTGATTATAGAACGCTTGCATGGAAATTATGCTTTTGACCCTATTTCACCTTGGTGAGTGTCATATATTTCCTAGTAAGTGGCCAAAATTTGGGAAAGGTTTGCAACTGGGGATCCCTTGAGGGGTTATCATACCATTCCCAACCATACTTACCACTTTTTGCTCATTATGTTCCCATCATATTAACCTCTTCTAGGCCCTTTGACTTTAATGACCCAAGATGGGAATGTACCTCATTTCATGGGAAGAAGGGGATGAAGGCCCAGAGGGATTGTTGTTGGCTAAAAAGATAAAAGCCTAAATATACCTTCAATATGCTTCACCCAGGGATCCCCGAGAAAGCAATGAAGCACTTCTCTATAAGAAATGGGGGACCTACAAAAATAAATGACAGTGAATGCTTAAGGGGTTAGTTGGAGGATGGGATATCTCATCACAAGCTGACCTATCATGACCATGGGTATTTAGTAGTATGACATTACCATCATCTGGTCACCAAGCCAGGGTAGTGGTTCTTAGTTACACAACTGAGAAAAAGGGGGTCTCATCACGAGCCAACCTTCTCATTTCCGCGAGGTATTTGTGAATGAAACTATCGTTATATGGACACCAAGCTAGGACAATGGCCTTCAACTTGTTCCTTAAAACATGAAAGAAATATAAATAGAAAGGAAGAGTTGAGAATAAATAATGAAAAGAATACGGGCTTGGAAAAAGTGCATCGCAAACGAAGGTGCCACACACCCTCTACAAAGGCACCTATAAATGAGGTAATACAAGCCCTTGTATGTCATGAAATTCATTGAACTATGAAGTCTAAATACATTTCCACCTCATCATCCATTACATGACCTTGAAAGGCCATCCTTGGGAGCATCCCCTACTTCAGGGTTTTGGTCTTCCCAATAAGACTTTTATGACACCCCTCCCATACTTAAACTTGGTCAATTGTATAGGGTTTTTGAGAATTTGTTTAATTTGATGAGGTAGTTTTGATGCACATGTTTAGGTGCCTTGATTATTAGATGTGTTTTACACTTGTCATGATATCTTTGACTTGAGATCTTTGGAGGGCGTACCGTTTTGTTTTGCAGGATCTTGCTTGGTGGCCAGTTTTGGGAGAACAAGCCTAGCTTGGGATTCCATGGGGAAAAAAGTCCACAGATTGGATGTTGTAGGCCTATGCTCTGGATTAGAGAGACATTCCATTGGAGGCTTACATGGCATCATGGAGGATCTTTCCCAACCCTTATTACCCGAACAACTTGACTAGGAGAGGCAAAACATCACTTTTTGAGGCTTGATGTCATGCTTGAGGGGGTTTGGTGGTGATGGAGTTATTTCACATTGAAAATCAACATGTTCTGACTGAAGGAGACATGGATTGACCCTATCACATGCTGAGGAGGCTCAAGGAGACCCAATGACCTCCATTTTCTTGTCCAACGACTTGCTCAAAGTGTCAAAATGTCCCCTAAAGGGGTGACATCATCTTATTTTTAGGGTTTCTATTGTGTTAAAGTGAAAATTAAATATTATTATTTGGTTAAAGGGGTAAGATAAGGGCTGTTGACCCATTATCTTATGTTTTACCCTTTCTAAGTGGACAAACTATGTTTTAAGACTTTTGTATAAATAAAGATCATGTGAATCTCATTTCATAACATAACTCTCCCATTGTGAGAAGTACTTGGTTGAAATTTGCGCCCTATTTGGGAAACCTTGTTGGCACAGGGGCGGACCCAGGGTTCAATTCTTAACAACGCACCAACAAAAACCTGAATACCGACCCTTTTGGCAACACCTGCGAAGCTGGCGAAGTCTCACCTGAGGTAGAAGCAGGGTGGGTTATAGGATGTAGGTTTCTGTAACTAGGTTGGGACAGAGATCTATGATAAAATCACTTCGCAGAATATTCTATTAACTCATAGAAGGTGACATGCATTAGTTTCTTAACATTGTAGAGCATAATCAAAGAGAGATCGACGCAGTAGCAACAAATGATTATATACCCTGAGCACTTAGCACTTAGCATTATAAGTTAAATCTAGCATTCATTCACCCTTAACACAAGTAAAACACTTAAGCAACAAAATATCTATCTATTATACATCACAATCAAATCACTAAGTAGATTCATAACATAAATAACACAACACAAAGTAAACCATGAGACACCAGATATACGTGGTTCACCTCAGGGTGGGACTACGTCCACAAACCACTTCTCCAAGATATTACATTCAGTCACTCCTGTGCACCAAGACACAAAGTCGAGATCCGCACCAGACAAGAGATCTGTGCACTAAGCACTAGATCCTCCTCCCAAAACTAGGTCAAATGCACAAAGCCAAACCCTCTATCACAACATTTACACCTTCTACAAAATCATAGTCACACACATACATTCCTTTGCACAAAGAAACTCCAATCACATAGAACTACATTCACTTCTCTACTTCTACAATACATTCCCCTTTATTTATACTTTACAAACCCTTACAATAAGGCCTAAACATGGGAAAACCCCATGGGTCAACATCCCACAAACCCATTAAAAAACCCTAGAGGACCCTTTACTGGGTCCACATAACCCTAAAAAATGGGTGAGATCTGTGATCTCAACTCTGTCTGGGTGCTCCTTCTTCGACCAACGTGTCGAAGTCCAAAAGTGGGCCAAATTTGACCAAAGTTTAATCAAAACTTGGTCGAGGGCCAACAGGCCAACATGTGACTCGTCTTGAGTCACTCAGGTCTGGACAATGCTGCTTCGAATGCCTCGAGCTTAACTCGAGCTACCTTGACTTGCTACCTCGCCTGAGCCTCCTTCTCAATGAGCTCCTGGACTGTCTGCTCTGTAACAGGCCCTTCTTGGCCTTGTTCTACTGCTACAACTACTTGATCTAGTTGTGATCCATGTCCATCAATCTCCTTGAACACCTTGCAAGATTCATCCTGCACAAGTTGCAGCTACTGCATTACTTCCATTACCTTACCCTGGAGGGTAGTGATCTACTGCTGTATTGTGCGCTGCTCCCATGATCTCTTCATAATTTCCACTATGGTGAGTAGCTTCATCTGCTCCTACAATGAAAATGCTTACTGTTGTGCCTCCTGTAACTGTGCTTCTAGATTCTTTAGCTCTGAATCCTCGACGAGGCGTTCATATGTCTGGGCGCTCCTGTCACTCAACTATTTCCATACCAATGTGAGGGATCTTATATTTTCTACTATGTTTTTAGCAGTCTCCTCCCTCTGGTCACACACCTCCTGCAGGGTGCTCGGTACTGTTTGGGCCTCTGGTTCTGTTATCCTAGCCTGAAGCTGCTATAGGGTCTCTGCAAGCTTCACTACTTGAGCTTCGACTGAATCTTGTTCTTCCTATGCCAAGCCTGGCACATAGCGACATGGTTTACTTACCGCTTCTTTGATCATGTGCTTCTCTTCGAGTAGTTGCTCTTTTTCCCTCTATAGTTGGGATTTTTCCTCCTGAAACTTCACCTAAAGCTCTGCTTTGTCAGTTTCGTGGGCAACTACATTGTCCTGCGCTGCTCGTAATTTTACTATGTCTTTGTTTTTCTCATTTTGCAAGGCTTCTGTAGCCTTCTCCTTCTCTTCCTGAGCTCTCTAGGACTGAGCTTCTGTTGCATCTGCAAGCCTTCTTAACTGGGCTGGTTCATCCCCCAATTATGTAGTCTGTAATGAAAAATGTGCAGATGACAGAATAGGTACTGCGTGGACCAAGCGAACAACCTGCTGCACTTCCTTCAATTATCTCTCAATCCTTCCATATAACTCCTCTTTTTTATCTCCATATTTTTGCAACATGTCTTCAGAGGCGTCCTCCATAGCTTCACGGACCAGACTGATGTTGTCGTCAGTGAGAGTGGCTTCCAACTGTGGCTTATTGGTGCGTGTTCTCTTCCTTGCTGAAGGTTTCTTCAGAGAAACTTTCCTCTTTTGCGATGTCACTATCCCAACAAGGGGATATTCATGTGGTGTAGCTTCACCTCCTCCTTTCTCTTCACCTCCTCCTCCCTATACTTCTACTTCGTCTTCTCCTCCTCCCGACGAGTCAGACCCGTTATCTCCAAAAGCGTTGTCATCTTCATCACTCTCTATGTCCTGGACTTCATCCTACTTTGTTTGCTTCTTCGTCCTACTTGACTGTCCGACATGTTCAACTCATGTAACTATGGGGCTTCCTATGGTGTCATTTTCAGATAAGACAAGTAAGGATCACTATCCCATCCTGTATAGAGGCTACCTTGTAACCTTGCTTTCCTTTTTCTACCTCTTCGTAAGCTTCTTTGATGTGCTGTGATAACGAATGGTTTGAGGCATTCCCTAGATAAAAATGTTATGGGTAAGGACCCTTCACACTTAAACCTGTGATCCGGTGGATCAACACTATATCCACAGTAATCCTTCTGTCGATCCATAGATATCTGCCATGATAGCACGATAGAAGGAGTTTAACGCAAGAGTTAACCTCCTCGTGGCGACCAAAATGTGGGATCTTTATTACGTTCAACACGATTGACTGCGCCAACCCCTTAATCCATGGTTGCGAGATGAGGCAAGGTTTCTTTCTGGTTGTCTTCAGTAAATAGTAGTGAGGATCCAACATGGCATAGTTCTTCTAGTCTCCTAAGCTGAAGTCGATGTGCTTCAACAATGGGATCTATCCTAACTGACTCTCGACTATGCGAATTCATTTTAGAATGTACGCAGTGAACACATAGTACTCAAAATATTGAGGGATATTATCATGGTTAACAACACCAGCCAGAGGTGGAACATACTCAAGCAGGATTGACAGGATCTGCTTCACGTTAGCCAGATCACCGCGGTGCTTCGCTGTTCAGTTCCAGGGTTGATACGGGTGGAACGACGTCCGGTCGAAGGGGAAGCCTGTAGTCCCCTAGTTGACGACACCTGAATACCTTGACATATTGGTCTATCGACCATTACCTTCTTAAGGACTTCCTCGAAATACTTCTCCAACTCGCTAGGTTCTTACGACATTCTATCTTTTAACAGACAGACAGGGTAGACAAACAAACAGACAAGGTAGACAAACAAACAAGGGGGGTGTAGTTTCAGATAGCACAACTCAACACTTGGACAATTATTTTCTTATATCAGTCAATCACGGGTAGAAAAAATTGGTCCCAGCACAATGACCGATGAGTTAAATAAGCGGGGTATCGTGACAGATTTTCCAATGGCCAGGAAATGCTTCCATTAATGTAAATCTATCCATTATGGATCGGTCTCAATGCCCAAAAGTGGTCCATAAGCCCATAAATTCATTTTCTAACCGTTTCAAAGCGTCATTCTAATAGCTAGGGTGCCTCCAATGGTCATCTAACTTCGCCAAGGTGAAGTCCAAATCTGCACGGACCTGCTGTTCCAGCGAGGTTCAAATCCCGCAAACCTGTCTCTTGCAAGGTTCCAATCTGCGAAGTATTCCATCTAGTTTCTGTAACTTCTTGTATCTTTTCCAACTTAGCCTTATTTTTATTGAGATTCCTTGAATTCTTTCCTATTTCTGGAATCCTCTTTCCATTTTTATTCTTATCTTCCCCTAGCGTAGTGGCTTCGCACTGTTGAGGTACCCTCAAAGATTCTGAAGTTAATATCCATTTTCTTAACATTTCCTGAGTGGGCATACTTCTTTCTTGGATAGATAAGTTCTTCAAGCCTTCTTGCATTATTTCAACCTTGATAGCTACTTCTCTTTCTTTCTGTCCCTCCTGCGTTGTTAGTTTGCTTTGTTTCTTCGACTTATCCTCCCGTTCTTCTTTTAGTCAGTCTATTTTTCTAGCTATGAAATCCCTTAATTCTTGACTTTTCTTTTCTGTAGCTTCTTCCTCTGCTTTCCTTCTGATCTAATCCTTCTCAATCCAAGTCTTACCTAACAACAGTGGGAAAGGGGTGATGTCCCCAACAAACTGAATGACTTCAAATTCTTCTTCAGTCGATGTTCCATGAACAATAATAGGTACATTAGTTACTCTTCCACATAAAGTTATCATTTTACCTTTAAACAAGCCTATCCTTCCTAAAGAAGGTACCATAGTAGGATTTCCCAAAAGTTCCCAAGTTTCTTCTATCATAATATTCACTTGTGTTTCTTCATCCAAGACTATACAATCTATGTCGAAGTCTTCTATTCTTGCACTTACGCGTGGTTTTGCTTTCAGGCTTTCTGGTAAACTGACATCTTTATGAACATCCATCGTTTCTTTCAACTATAATAACGTAGTATTAATTTCCTCTGATGCTTTCTCTTTATGACTTTCTAACATGCCCTTAGTCTCTTGACTTTTTTCATAGTTTTCTTGTCTTATGTTCATCCCTTCAAATTTAGCAATAATCCTTGGACAATCCTCAACCTCATGACCAACAACCTTACAACAAAGACAAATAGGGCCTACCCTAGGAAATTCCTTAGCAAGATGTCATGACCTTCTACAATTATAACACAAAGTCAATCCTCTTTTTCTTTTAAATGTCCCCCAATCTTTTCTGTACTGCGCACTTCCCTAGGATCATAGTGCTAGACCTGCAATCTGCAAATTTTTTTCCTAGGTTCATGCATCCACTTATTAGTCCAAAAACTCTCTCTATGCATAGGAATAACATATCTTTCTTCATTTCCATTAAATTTACTCAAATCAACTCTTTCTTTCAACTGCGCCCTAGCCTTCAGACTAGGACAAAATCTATTAAACATACTTAAATTCATGCTTTCAATTTTTTTTTTCACTTATATATCTCTTACCAAAGCACAAAGCTTACCTCTTTTAGGATCTTACTCTTTTCTTTAGAACAACTTACTTTCTTGGCGCAAAGATTCACAAGTCAAGTGGAGTACTGCACACTTTAGCAACAGACCTACACACAAAGATTCTCTTTTTCTTTACTTCAGTTCCCAACAATCACAGTTTCAGGTCTCGACAACAGAACCATTTGTTGGCATAGGGGCAGACCCAGTGTTCAACGCTTAACAACACACCAACAAAACCCCGACTCCCATCCCTTTTGGAAAAACCTGTGAAGCAAACAAAGTCTCACCTGAGGTAGAAGCAGGGGGGTTACAGGACGCAGGTGTCTGTAACTAGGCTGGGACACAGATTTGTGATAAAATCATTTTGTAGAATATTCTATTAACGCTTAGAAGGTGACATGCATCAATTTCTTAAAATCACAGAGCATAATCAAATATAGATCGACTTAATAGTAATGAATGATTATATACTTTGATAACTTAGCACTTATAATTATAAGTTAAATATAGCATTCATTCACCCTTAACACAAGTGACGTAGACCTCCCAACTCTCTATCAGCCCTCGGGTCAAGGTCCACTACAAGATTGTTCTAATTCCTGCCCTTGAGTCAGATTGACTCTTTGATCCCTCTTCGATGAATCCCATGCACATAAAATGGTGCTTCTCCACAGGTCCTTATGAATTGAGCCCACACGATCAAACACGAGGCATTGAATTCCAATCTCCCCCTAGCCAAACAATGCGGTCATATTTCTCACGATATCGAAACTTTGGAGTTCGCAACTTCATGACTTCTCCTTCCAAGTCTCTTGACTCTCCGTCTTCTGAATTCATGATGCCTGAAATTCCAATAAAGGTATAGCTCCTTCCCGTGTCAATGCCCTCTACGCATGACCACCAGCTAGGCTTAATGCTAGCACCTCTTGCTATTCGCACTTTCGTGACTTTCAGTGTCCAACCTTGGCACCTTCCCTTAACGAACCCCCAAGAAGCGATATTAGCTTTCCCTCTCATGTTCTCACTACTCGTGACTTCTCAAGTCGAAGGGTTGAACCCTCGTTCCCTTATCTCATGAATCCCCGAGACGTGAGAGGTCAACGGGGTGTTGAATCCTTTCACTAGGTGACATGTTTCTGCCTGTCTATCACTCGGGCCGACCTTGTGGTTCTGCCATGTGTCTCTCATGCCTAGCTTTGGCACTTTGCAACTTCACTCCCCAAGCGCTGCCTCCTTTGTATCCCGACACCCGAAGTGCCGAGATCCCAAAATCCTCATTACTCCCTATCGCAACTCGCGACTTTGGGACTTTCAGGACAAAAGCCTCGACTCTCCAACTATTGAAACCCAAAATGCAGAATTCTGACACGTTCCCAGTGTTGGCCCACAACGAAACTTACCACCTTTTTGAAATTTTGGACTTCGCGATTTCACGAATCTTGTTGCAAGGCTTTCAGTTCTCCAACTCGCGAAACCCCAAAATGAGATTACGTGAATGATCCAACGGCCCCTGTTGGCTCAGATCATACGGCTCTTTTTTTCTTCCGAGCTTGCACTTGAAGAATGCTTGTCGTAAATCCCCTGCTCCTTTGCAAGATCTGACGGCCCTCGGGACTTTGTGAATTCTCCACGAAGAATTCCGACCATCCAATTCCTCCTTGAGGACTCCTGTGAAATGGAGCAGGTATTCTTTCGCGAAAATTTTCCACCTGCATACAACGTCACTGTGCCTTCTTCCAACACTTCAAGGCACTAGCCCTCTTGAGCTTCTCTTCGACAACTTCGAAGACTCTATCCCTCCTGAGCTTTCTCCACAACTCGTGTCTTCAAGAAGACTCCTGCACACACTCCTTGTGGAAACCCTTCAATACTTCCAAGTATTGGATTCTTTGACTCTGCACACTTCCATGCGACAACAATCTTTCAACAATTCCCTCAGGTTGCAACCCCTGAGACTCTACTCGGCCTGCGCACACTTTGCACGACTTCTGTACTCAACTTGCACTTCTACGAGAATGAGAAAATGTTATCCCTCTTGAGCTTTCAGAGACGAACTCTGACTTCTGTCAACGCACACCTTGCGGACAATTTCGCTGCACTCCTTGCAGGAAAACTCTTACTCAGACAGAGAAACAATTGAAACTCATTCCTTACTCTCCCTTTCTCTGGACTTCAGACATTCAACAAGAAATCATACATACATAACATAAATGGCAAATTCATGACAGAAAGAGTAAAACAACACTAAGCATAGCATTCAACATGCATATACAGAGAATATCACACACCATAAGTCTGAATCAAAGCTTCATGTATTAATTCAGGACTTCTGTACATGGGTGTTTTCAAATACAATTTTCTGCTTCTCCTCCTCTTTATGCTCTATGATCTATTGATTATGCTAATGTTACAATGATACAAGATGATGGTGTCTATAGTCGGTTTTCCCTCCTACGCTCTAAACTGTCTAATCTGTATTTAAATCTACCTACTTACATTTACTAGCATAAATGCCTCTTAATCCTTCAGATGAGAGTGGGACGCTCAAGGTCTGATTACAATCACAAGTACACCCTTTCTTAACTACTTCATTTATGTTTGGTGTATCCCACTTCAAAATGATTTAAACACTTTTGAACATGTGCCAAAATACATTGGCGTTTGTCCCCCGCTCGCTTGTTGTTGGCGATGCTCCTGCATCATACTCCCTTGCTTGAAAATTTTCATGGGCTCCTGTCCATGAGCTCTCACACGGTCTACCCATGATTTTGAATTTCTATTTCATTTTCCTAGTTGGCATATTCAATTGGATGTCCCTTCCACTTGACCAAGTATTCAAAATATTCCCTTCTTCTGGTCCTTTTGCTAACTCTTTTGTCTAGTATGCTTTCCATCTGTGGTTTCTCTGCAACTAGCATCTGTTTTGTCCATTGAACCTATGGTTGTTCACTGTCTACTCCAGCTTTGTATGGGTACAAATATGAGATGTTGAATATAAGAGAAATTCCGATCCCATCGAGTAATTCGATCTCATTAGCATTTGCCCCAAATTTCCTTATGATCTGACACGGTCCAATTTTCTTCATCTTCAGTTTATTATATGTCCCCCTCGGGAACCTTTCCTTTCTGAAGTGTGCAAGGATAAAATCACCAACTTTGAATTGAAGTTGTCGCCTGTGTTGATCTGCTCTGCACTTATACTCCTGGCTCGATTTTTGCAACTGCTCCCTAACTTGGTTATGAAGCTCCTTCATCGCTTCTACGAAATCCTCTGCACTAGCACTTCTTATCTCATCCTGTTCTAAATACCTCAATTTAGAAACTCCTCTTGGCTGTGTCCCATAAACAATTTGGAATGGACTCTGCCCTGTGCTCCTATTAAGTGAATCATTATAAGAAAATTCCACCTGTGGCAGATTGTTGTCCCACTGACTGTGATGTTCAATCACCAAACTCCTCAACAAGTCTCCCAAGCTCCTATTCACAGCTTCTGTTTGTCCATCCATCTGAGGATGATAAGTTGAACTGAATGACAAGTTTGTTCCCAGATTTTTCCATAAGGTTCTCCAGAAGTGTCCCAAAAACTTGGTGTCTCGATCCAAAACTATGCTCCTTGGTAAGCCATGAAGTCGAATGACTTCTTTGAAAAATAGATTCGCAATGTGAGTTGTGTCACTAGTTTTCTGACATGGTATAAAATGTGCCATCTTATAAAATTTGTCCACCACCACAAAGATCAAATCAAACCCTCTTTATGTTCTCGGCAGCCCCAATATGAAGTCCATGCTTACTGCATCCCACGACCTCTTAGGTATGGGTAACGATTGATATAAGCCTGCATTTTGCCTCTTTCCTTTTGAATGATGACAAATTCTACATCTATCCATGAATATTTTGACGTCTTCTCTCATTCCAGGCAAAAAATATGACTCAATTAACTTTGAGAATGTCTTGTCATGACTGAAATTCTCGACCAATCCCCCACTGTGTTTCTCCTTCATCAAATTCTCTCTCATGGAGCATTTTGGAATACAAAGTTGATTACCCTTAAACAATAATCCTTCCTGGATCATGTATTATGTCCATTGACTTCTGTCCCTAATAATTGGATTCTCAGCTGCTTCATATGCCTCCTTAAAATCTGGATCATCTGTGTACATTTTCTTGAGGTTATCAAAACCCAAAGTTTTGACTCTGAACTCCTGCAATAGAAAACATTTCCTGCTCAAAGCATCAACAACTTTGTTAGCAGTTCCAAAAATATGCTTAATTACAAAAGTAAAGTTCTGCATGTATTCAACCCATTTAACATGTCTTTGATTCAACTTCTCATGTTGAGTCACAAATTGTAAGGCATGATTGTCACTGTATAAGACAAACTCCTTAGGAATCAAATAGTGTCTCCATTTCTTCAATGCCTAAATAATAGCATAGAACTCCTTGTCATACATGGAGTATTTTATTTTGGCTTCGTTCAGCTTCTCGCTGAATTATGCTATTGGTCTAGCTTCTTGACTCAAGACTACCCCTATTGCAAATCCACTTGCATCACATTTTACTTGAAATGTCTTTTTGAAATCCGGTAACACCAAAATTGGTTGTTCTGTGATTTTCCTTTTCAACAAATTGAAGATTTTCTCCACCTCTTTTGTCCAGTGGAAAGACTTGTGTCTCTTCTTCACTGTGTCCACCATTGGTGCACTAATTCCACTAAAATTCTTGATGAATTTTCTGTAGAAACTAGCCAATCTGTGAAAACTTCGAACTTCAAAGATACTCTTTGGCGATGGCCAATTCTTAATCACTTCCACTTTAGATGGATCCATCCTCAACTTATCTACAGAAATAACAAAGCCCAAATAAATGAGCTCTGTCTTCATGAATGAGGATTTCTTCATGTTAATCAACAACTTTTCTTTTTGTAGCCTCTACATCACTGTAGTCAAATGTTTCAAATGCTCTGCCTCTGTTTTACTGAAAATCAGTATGTCATCAAGATACAAAATGACAAATTTTCCGATGAAATCCTTCAGGACTTCATTAATCAATCTCATGAAAGTGCTCGGTGCGTTTGTTAAGCCAAACGACATAATGAGCCATTCATACAACCTTCATTGGTTTTGAATGCTGTCTTCCATTCGTCTCCTTCTCTCATACAAATTTGATGATATCCTCTTTTCAAATCAATCTTTGAAATTTTTTTTGCTCCACTCAAGCAATCCAACAAATTGTCCATCCTTGGCAATGGAAATCTATATCTTATGGTAGTCTTGTTAATTGCCCTCAAGTCAATACAAATCCTCCAGCCTCCATCTTTCTTTGGACTGAGTGCTGTCAGAACAACACATGGACTCAAGCTTTCTCTAACCAATCCTTTGTCCATCAAATCCTGGACTTGTCTCTTGACCTTTTCATTCTCCTGTGGCATCAATCTATATGCTGCTTTGTTTGGTAAACTAGCTCCAGGTATGAGATCAATGTGATGACTTATACTTCTGATAGGTGGCAATGAATGAGGTAGTTCGTCCACTACTATATAAACAAATTCCTCCAGTAGCTTTTGGATTTCCTCTGGTAGATCATCCACTCTTGTGCTAGTCAAAACAATTCTAGGTTTCCTGACCACAATGAATTGTGGATATTCCTTCTTCTTAACCTCCTTAAGAAGTTCCTTCCCACTCATGAGAGGTACAGTGTTGTTTACTTCAGGTTTCGCCTCTTTATCCTTAATCGACAACAACATGTGAGTTCTCCCATTCTTCTCTAAGGTGTATGTGTTTTTCTCCCATCATGAACCACATTCCTGTCATATTGCCATGGTCTACCCAACAATAGATGACAAACATCCATGGGAATGACATCACACAATATCTTATCATTATATCCTCCTATCTTAAATTCAACTAAACATTGTTTAGTGACATTTACCTGATGTCCTTTTTATAGCCATGAAACTCTGTATGGACTTGGATGTTCAATAGTCTCCAGCTCTATCTTTTCTACCATCTCTATAGAAATGATATTGTCTGTGATACCACTGTCCACGATGACTTTGCATACTCTGTCTTTGATCTTGCAAGCAGTCTGAAAAAGACTGTTCCTTTGTACTGGATTCTTTGCCTCTTTTTCTGGTGTTAAGAGAACCTTCCTCATCACCAGTGATATTTCTCCTTCAACATCCTCTACCTCAACATTCCGCCTTTGTGCTTTGGCAATGTAAGTCTCTCCACCTTCTTTCTTCTTATCTGGACATTCATAAGATTTATGTCCATTCTTTCCACATGTGAAACATTTTATTACTCCACCTCTGCCTCTTCCTCTTCCTCTAGTGCGAGGAAAAGTGTTTTTATCAACATACTGTCCTCTCTGTTCAGTATACTTCCCTCTCTATGAGCTTCCACCTCTCTCAGGTTGAGGTTGGGGTTTCTTCCACTCTTCCTTAGGCTTCTGAATCTTATCTTGGGAAACTGTTTTGCCTCTGGGCTGACTTCTGCCTCGACCTCTTTGACTCTTCTTTCGGCCCAACTTCTCTTCAGCTTTCAGAGCCATCTGATAAGCATCTTCTACGGTTTGAATGATCATCATGCTCATCTCATCCTGAATGTTGTATCTTAGACCATTCATATACTTGGAAACCTTTTCATCATCACTTTCGCGATGACCTTCTCTAATGTTTAGCTTATAGAACTCTTCAATGTACTCCTTCACTGACATCAACTTCTGTCTCAAATTCTACATTCTTTGAAACAGAGTGATTTGGTAATCCTTAGGTATGAATTTCGCCTTCATCTTCACGACCATTCTATCCCAACTCCTGATTTTCTGCTTGCCTTTGTAGCATCTGTCAGCTTGTAGTTCATCCCACCACAATGCTGCATGTCCTTTCAATCTTGTGACAACATGTTTGACCTTCTTGTCTTCCTCAACATCTTCATAGTCAAAATATGTGTCTAGAGCTCTAATCCAATCTATAAGCTCTTCAACATCCAGGTTTCCCTCATATACTGGAATGTCCATTTTTTCTCTAGCACCCATTCTTGCAACAACCCTAATCAAGCGTTCATTTGCTGCATCTTCTGCTGCAACTTCTTCTCCTTCATGTCCAACTTCATCTTCACTTTCAGATTCAATGACATCTCCAAAATCGGCTATGCGCCTCTGTTTTATTTCCATGTCCACGACTCTGGCGCATAGGTTATGCATCTCTCTTTCCATGGCTGGATTTGGCACCTACCTACCCCTTTCTCTTGACATTTCCCCCTCCTCTAGCAGATCGAGTGTTTTCCTATCTCTTCTTCTTGGCGGCATGGTGAATCTTTATTTTCCCTACTACAGAAAGAAAATAAATATTTCTGCGCTCTAATACCACACTGACGCAGACCTCCCAACCCTTTATCGGCCCTCGGGTCAAGGTCCGCTACATGATCATTCTAATTCCTGCCCTTGAGTCGGATTGACTCTTCGATCCCTCTTTGGGGAATCCCATGCACATAAAATGGTGTTTCTCCACAGATCCTTATGAATTGAGCCCATGCAATCAAACACGAGGCATCGAATTCCAATCTCCCCTTGGCCAAACAATGTGGTCGTATTTCTCGCGATATAAAAAAATTGGAGTTCGCCTCTTCACGACTTCTCCTTCCAAGTCTCTCGACTCTTCGTCTTCCAAATTCATGATACCCAAAATGCCGATCCATGTATAGCTCCTTCCCTTGTCAGCGCCCTCTGCGCGTGACCACCGACTAGGCTTAACGCTAACGCCTCTCACTATTCGCACTTTCACGAGTTTCAGCGTCCAACCTTGGCACCTAACATTCACGAACCCCTGAGAAGCGATATTAGCTTCCCCTCTCACGTTCTTGCTACTCGTGACTTCACAAGTTGAAGGGTTGAACCCTCGTTCCCTTATCTCACGAATCCCTGAGATACGAGAGGTCAACGGGGTGTTGACTCCTTTCACTAGGTGACACGTGTCCGCCTGTCTATCACCCAGGCCCACCTTGTGGTTCTTCCATGTGTCTCTTGTGCCTAGCTTCGACACTTCATGACTTCTCTCCCCAAACGCTACCTCCTTTGTATCCCAACACCCAAAGTGTCGATATCCCGAACTCCTCGTTACTCCCTATCGCAACTCACGACTTTGAGACTTTCAGGACAAAAGCCTCGACTCTCCAACTGCTGAATTCTGACATGTTCCCAGTGCTGGCCCACAACAAAACTTCCTGCCTTTTCGAAATTTCGGACTTCACTATTTCATGAATCTCATTGCAAGGCTTTCGGTTCTCCAACTCGTGAAACCCTGAAATGAGATTACGTGAATGATCTAACGGCCCCTGTTGGCTCAGATCCTACAACTCTTTTTTTCTTCCGAGCTTGCACTTGAAGAATGCTTGCCGTAACTCCCCTGCTCCTCTGCAAGATCTGATGGCCCTTGGGACTTCACTAATTCTCCATGGAGAATTCTGACTGTCCAATTCCTCCTTGAGGACTCCTGTGAAATGGAACAGGTATTCTTTCACAAAACTTGTCCACCTTCAAACAACGTCGCTATACCTTCTTCCAACACTTCAAGGCACTAGCCCTCTTGAGCTTCTCTTCGAAAACTTTGAAGACTCTATCCCTCCTGAGCTTTCTCCACAACTCGTGTCTTCAAGAAGACTCTTGCACGCACTCCTTGTGGCAACCCTTCAATACTTCCAAGTATTGGATTCTTTGACTCTACACACTTCCATGCGACAATAGTTTTTCAACAATTCCCTCAGGTTGCAACTCCTGAGACTCTACTCGGCTTGCGCACACTTTGCACGGCTCCTGTACTCAACTTGCACTTCTACGAGAATGAGAAAATGTTATCCCTCCTAATCTTTTAGAGACGAACTCTGACTTCTGTCAATGCACACCTTTCAGACAATTTCGCTGCACTCCTTGCAGGAAAACTCTTGCTCAGACAGAGAAATAATTGAAACTCATTCCTTACTCTCTCTTTCTTCAGACTTCAGACATTCAACAAGAAATCATACATACATAGCATAAACGACAAATGCATGATAGAAAGAGTAAAACAACACTAAGCATAGCATTCAACATGCATATACAGAGAATATCACACACCATAAGTCTGAATCAAAGCTTCATGTATTAATTCAGGACTTCTATACATGGGTGTTTTCAAATATAGTTTTTTGCTTCTTCTCCTCTCTATTCTCTATGCTCTATTGATTATTCTAATGTTACAATGATACAAGATGAGGGTGTCTATAGTCGGTTTTCCCTCCTACGCTCTAAACTGTCTAATCTGCATTTAAATCTACCTACTTACATTTACTAGCATAAATGCCTCTTAATCCTTCAGACGAGAGCGGGAAGCTCAAGGTATGATTACAATCACAAGTATGCCCTTTCTTAACTACTTCATTTATGTTTTGCGTATCCCACTTCAAAACGATTTAAACACTTTTGAACATGTGCCAAAATGCGTTGGCGTTTGTCCCCCGCTCGCTTGTTTTTGGTGATGCTCCTGCATCAACAAGTAAAGCACTTAAGCAACAAAATATCTATCTATTATACATCACAATCAAAGCACTAAGCAGATTCATAACAAAAATAACACAACACAAAGAAAACCATGAGACACTAGATATACATGGTTCACCCCAGGGTGGGGCTACGTCCACAAACCACTTTGCCTCTTTATTATTCGCCAAGATCTTACATTCAATCACTCCTGTGCACTAAGCCACAGAGTCAAGCTCTGCACTAGACAGAAGATCTGTGCACTAAGCACTAGATCCTCCTTCCAAAACTAGGGTAAATGCACAGAGCCAAACCCTCTATCACAACATTTGCACCTTCTACAAAATCATAGTCACACACATACATTCCTTTTCACAAAGCAACTCTGTTCACATAGAACTACATTCACTTCACTACTTCTACAATACATTCCCCTTTATTTATACTTTACAAACCCTTACAATAAGGCCTAAACATGGGAAAACCCCATGGTCCGAAATCCCATAAACCCATTACAAAACCCTAGAGGACCCTTTACTGGGTCCACATAACCCTAAAAAATGGGTGAGATCCATGATCTCAGCTCCGCCTGGGCCCTCCTTCTTCGACCAACGTGTCAAAGTCCAAAAGTGGACCAAATCTGACCAAAGTTTCCTCAAAACTTGGTCGAGGGCCAATGAACCTTCTCTCTCTTGTGCTCTTTTATCTTGGTTTCTTTATGCTATTAGTGGAAGAAGTAGTGCACTACCCTTCTTGGAGCTTTTCTTTGGCACGTGTGGTGGATTTATCTTGGTAAGGATAGGTTTATCTTATCATTTCTTGAACTAGGTAAAGATTTTTCTTGTTGATGCTTCATTGCTTAGTCACAAGTTTTATTTGCTATATTTTCTTGGGGAGTATAAGGATTTACAACCGCACCATTTATCTATCATCTTGTCTAGAAGTTATTTGTTGCATAAAGTTTTACTAGGAGAAGTAAAAAGGCTTACACCCTCCTAGTATATCCTATATTAACATTTGATATCCTTTGGGAGTAAGAGGGTTTACACCCCCAAGGAGATAACATTGTTTAGATCTTTATTTACTTGACTCCATAACCCAATAGATAAAGGCACTAGTATAATTGCATTAGAGAATGTTGGAAATGATTAACAGGTAGCATATACTTGTCATTGATGGCAAGTACAACAATAAAGATGGCATGTATGTACACAGGATTGTTGGCCAAACAAAAGAATAAGCTCAGGAGGCATAGTGCTCTTTTACGTGAAAGGAGCACAGGAAAGAGACCGAGAGTCGTCGGATCTCACTCGGAAATCCCGACAGCTGCTGGATCGGGAGAAACTGCGCAGATGTTAAGTGCAGTTTTTGGCGTGGAGAAGAAGTGATCTGCGCCGTCAGATTGGAAGCAAATACCCAACAGCCGTCAGATCTGCAAAAGAAGTGAGGACGATAAGCCATCGGAGTTTCGGGGATTGGGGTTTCAACATGCAAAGAAAACAATGCAACGAAAATCCCGATTTTGCGATATGCGAAATCCCGATTCAATCTCAGCCATTGAATGAATGAGATCTGGACCGTCTATTCGTGTGGACGCATGGCATCTTGAAGGCTTCATCGGAGTTTCAGGGATCGGGGTTTCAACATGCAAAGAAAACAATGCAACGAAAATCCCGATTTCGCAATATGCGAAATCCCGACTGATAGGTGGCACAACCACGTGATGACAGATGGCACAATCAGGTGATGACATGTGGCACAACCAAGTAATGACAGGTGGCAGGAAGATTCAACAGTTCAGGCACAGGTATGTCACGAATCAGAGTGACATGTGGCAGTGTTTAACACGTGTCAAAACACGTGTGACGTCAGCAGAATATCGGGGTTCGGGACTTTGAAAGGTCCATATCACTCGTCAATGAAAACCCCGAAATCATGAAATGCGATATTGCGATTCAATCGCAACCGTCAATGCAAGATCACACCAGGACCGTCCATCTGAGGGACAGGTGTCAGAGATCAAGGCATCATCGGCATATCGCAAATCGGGATATCGGAGATCCCGGGTACAAAGGTTCTG